>JAUUTY010001703.1:0-20000 GCA_030979885.1 Lolium multiflorum
GGCCGGCCAAGCGCTTCCGCGCCGGGTCGGATGACGACGACGACGACGATGAGGAAGATGAAGCCCCTGCCGGCGGCTTCATCAGCAGCGACGAGGACCTCGCCGGAAGCAACGCCGACGGTAGCTACGACGGCGACGACGAGGGCAGCAATGGCCCTTAGATTAGGGACTAGAATAGGGCTAGTAGTAGTGCATTAGGCACTAGATGATCCTTTTGAGAGCAATCGGCTCTTCCTTGTAAAATCCCTCTTTGAATCAATGAAAAATGTTCTCCCAATTTGATTTTCCAATTGTCCAATTTCAAATCTTCCGATGGTCAAAGCAGGTCAACGCACCAAGAACCGATAGCAGCGTATCGGTCTTTCACCATCAAACGCCCATAAGGCCAACCCGAAAACCAAATTAGACAGGTTCAAGCAGACATTCCCAAAATTCAGATGATAACTTGATACCTGCTCATAATATTTTGTACCTCTATAGTCGATGGCTGCGCATCGGCTGTTTTTATTCTAAAGTCGATGTTTGTGCATCGGCTGTTTCCCAAAATTATTTTTTTACTGGCCGATTTCATGAATCGGCCCCCATATTTCACTGTCCATCATCCCACATACTTGGGAAATACTTCTTGAGATGCTGGCCATTGACAGCCACTGGGAATTTAACACCGTCCAGCTGCTCGAGCATGTATGCATTACCCTTTAAAACTTGGTCGACTCTGTACGGCCCGTGCCAATTTGGAGACCATTTACCATATACTGCATCCTTAGTTCCCAATGGCAATACAGCTTCCCATACCAGGTCACCAACGTGGAACTCCTTCGGTCTCACCTTCTTATTATATGCACGAGCTACCTTAGCTTTGTTCTCCTTAATCTTCTCAAGCGACCACAGCCTGAGCTCCGTCACATCCTCAATGCTATCACTCATCAGGGCTGCATATTCTTCAGTTGTTAAATCATTCTGAAACGCAACACGTCTCGATCCAGCCGTGATTTCCCAGGGTAGTACAGCTTCTTGTCCATAGACCAGATGATATGGCGAGGTTTTGATCGCTCCATGACATGACATACGGTAAGCCCACAAAGCTTCTGACAATACCTCGTGCCAACGTCTAGGATACTCGTCGATCTTTCTCTTAATCAGCTTGATAAGGCTCTTGTTGGACGCTTCAGCTTGTCCATTTGCTTGAGCATAGTATGGAGACGATCGGATCAGCTTAATTCCCATGTCCTCGCAGAAATTTCTGAACTCGTGAGAAACGAAGACCGAACCTCCATCGGTCGTGATAGTCTGGGGAATCCCGAATCTGTGAATGACATGTTCTTTCACAAAGCTGATAACATCTTTCGTTGCCACTGATTTCATAGGGACGGCCTCCACCCACTTAGTGAAATAATCTGTAATGGCCAGCACCCACGCATGGCCTTTGCTCGATGGAGGATTGATTTTGCCGATCATATCCATGCCCCACCCTCGAAACGGCCACGGCTTGATGGGATTCATTGCTGATGCAGGTACCATCTGGATGCTCCCAAACTTCTGACATGCTTGACACCCTTTATAATACTTAAAACAGTCCTCAAGCATGGTGGGCCAATAAAACCCTGATCGTCTGATCAACCATTTCATCTTATGAGCCGATTGGTGAGTTCCACGGGCACCTTCATGTACCTCGTGTAAGAGCCGATTCGACTCGGCTGGTCCCAAACATTTGAGAAGTAAGCCTTCCAAAGTCCTATAGAACATGTCATCTCCAATAAGGACGTACTTCATGGCCTTGTATCTTATCCGTTTAGGTGCCCCCCGAGCCGAATCTTTCAAGTAATTGAAGATATCGGCTCTCCAATCATCCGGCTCCATGAACTGAACCTGAACATCGGCTCCATCTGCTACGTCCTTGTAGCCTGACGCCATCTGTGCGAGATCGTTGGCCTCGGCATTCTGCGACCTTGGGATCCAATTGAAGTTTATATACTTAAATTGTGCCATCAGCTCACGACATTGCATCCATAATGGGAAGAGCGACTCGCTCTCACATTTGTATTCCTCCGTGAGTTGAGAAATCACCAATTTGGAGTCTCCAAAAAGCTCCACTTCTGCCCCGGCTTCTAATAGCAACTCCATTCCCTTGCATATGGCTTCATACTCAGCAACATTGTTGGTGCAAGGGTGGTAGCTAACCTGATGGAGAAGGAATATGTTGCCCCCCGGGGCGACACGATTAGAATGCCGATGCCGCAACCACCATCACAAACCGATCCATCGAAAAACATGGCCCATGCACGTAGACAGTGCAGCTATATCAGTGTTGATTCGTTCAGCAATAAGATCGGCCAGCGCTTGTGACCGCTTTCGCAGGCTGATACCGGATATCAAATTCCGATAATGCAAACATCCATTTGAGTCGGCCTTTCAACACGGGCGCCGACGGCCGCATGTTTGATGACATGATTTTGCAGATGACGACAATCTCCGATGAACAAGATGTGGTGAAGCTTGGGAGTAAAAAATGGCGGAGGCACAACTTCTCCAATCTCAGGGTACCTCGTTTCTGCATCCAACATCCTTCTGCTGAGGTAGAAAGACTCTCTCCAGAGCCATCATACACCACCACCAGCAATGGAAGTGTCACTCTTACGACAAGTAAACATAGAATGTCCTGTCTTGCTGGGGTGGCACCTCAGGTGGCTAGCAGATATTTAATCTCGTCAAACGCTCGCTGTTGCTCTGCCCCCAACTCGTCATCAGATTTGATTTTTACTAACCCCATGAACGGCTCAATTCGTCCTGACAGGTTGGAGATGAACCTTCGTTGATCTTGCCGATGAGACGCTGGAGTTCCTTCTTCGTGGTAGGTGGCTTCATTGTTCGCACTGCTTCCTGGCTTTTCAGGCCGATCTCAATTCCGCGTTCATGAACCAAGAAACCCAAGAATTGACCGGTCGTTACACCAAAAGCACACTTCTTTGGATTCATTCTTAGTCCGAATTTTCTAGTTTGGTCCAGGATATGTCGCAAATCCTTCAAGTGTCCTTCCACTGAAACAGACTTGACTACCACGTCATCAATATAAATCTCCACCAATTTGCCGATTAGATCATGAAAGATGTAATTCATGGCTCTTTGGTATGTTGCGCCGGCATTTTTCAGTCCAAACGTCATGACTACATATTCAAACAAGCCCACCGATCCCGGCACTCTGAATGCAGTCTTGTGTATATCTTCTGGAGCCATGAAAATCTGGTTGTAACCGGCATTGCCATCCATGAAGCTTAAAACCTTATGACCAGCAGCTGCATTGATCAATGTCTCTGCTACCGGCATTGGACTCATCCTTTGGAGTGGCACTATTGAGATTCCGAAAATCTATGGCGACGCGCCATCGGCCATCCTTTTTCTCTACAGGTACGACATTAGAAATCCATTCAGCATACCTGCATGGCCTGATGAACCGGCGTTCAGCATTTTCTCGATCTCTTTCTTGACTTCTTCTAAAATTTCGGCCTTCATCTGTCGTGCTCGCTGCTGGAACTTTCTTCAGAGGGAGCCGATGCTCGATGATGCTCCGGTCTAACCCGGGCATCTCTGTGTAATCCCAGGCAAAGCAATCTGGGTATTCCTTCAACAAAGCTATCATCGGGCCCCTCAGATGCGGTTCTAACTTTTTGCTGATAAATGTTGGTCGTGGCTTATCCCCAGGACCAATGTCAATCTCTTCTAGCTCATCAGCCGATGTAAACCCATATCCTAGCTTTCCGTCGCCTGCTAGATCGATGTTGAACACAGGCAAAACGTATGGTGAGGATAATTTTGGCCGATTGCTGGAATCGGCCTCCTTTTCAATTGCATTGCACAATGAAGGTTTACAACTTATCTGTGCTCTACGACTACGTGACATGCTTGAGGTGAGATCCTTGCTTTTTATTTTTTGGGGCCGATCGCAGGGATCGGCCTTGCCACGTACGTCCATGACTTTGGTCTTGCTACTCGTGGGGCGGTGGATAAGACCAGCCTCACCGTTTTTTGAAGCCTCGATGCGCTCACAGCCGTCCCAAACTGACTCGAGAGATCGGCTCTTGGTCGTCTGCGTCCCAAATATTCATGCCAGCTATTGAGATCTCGATCGAGTCATCTGCATGAACGACCTCCACTTCATCTCCATCCCACTGTATCATGCATTGGTGCATTGTGGATGGAATGCAGCAGTTGGTGTGAATCCAATCCCTCCCTAGCAGGACAGCATAGGTGCTTTTGCTATCGACAATGAAGAATGTCGTAGGGATGGTTTTTCGGCCCACGTTAGGTCCACGTTCAGAACGCCTCGCGCTTCTGATGCTTGGCCGTTGAAGTCGCTTAGTGTGACGTTGGTCTTGATCAGATCTTCGGTAGAGCGTCCCAAACGCCGTAGCATGGAGTATGGCATTATGTTGACTGCCGCTCCCGTGTCAACCAGCATCTTGCCGACAGGCTGCCCGTTGATGTAACCTCTTAGATACAGGGCCTTCAAATGTTTATAGCTCCTCTCTTGTGGCTTTTCAAAGATGACTGGCCGTGGGCCGCAGTCAAACTGAGCTACTGGCACTTCTTCGGTTCTTGGAGCACAAAACTCCGACGGAAGTATGAACACCATGTTTGTGCCAGCCGATGCCTTTGCATCGGCTTTTGCTTGTTTGGGGCGCCATTCCTTCTTCTGTGGACGTGTATCCGCCTCCAAAGTTTGCTGAATTTTCACGGCTAGATCGGGCCGAGCTTTCCTCAACGTGTACAGGTACTGTGCCTCGGCTTCCTCCAAACTACGTAGCTGTTGCACCCTGCGCTTTTGGGAGTGACTGAGTCCATCAGGGCACCACCTTGGCCGGTGGTATCTATCTTCTTCTTCGTCGTCTCGACTCCTCGAAATCTTCCCCTTGAGATGACTCAGCTTTTCTGTTGCTGGATGGGAGAGGCCCTAGACGCTGAACACCGACGTCTCCCTTGTCCTTCTTGCTGTCTGCACTCCGGAAGTTGTCGATTGTAGGCAATCGGCTCATTCCTGAATCCCAGCAATGCCTGAAGAAAGGACAATCCCAGTGTCTGTCCATGTCTTCTTGTTCTCTTGACCTCCCATTAGCGCGGCGTTCATAACCTTCGTCGTCTCTATCATACCGACGAGATTTTCTGTTGTCTGCATCAGACCGACGATATCTTTCGTCATCTGTATCGTATCGCCGACGTCGGTCGTACTGATGCTCATACTTGTTAAGGAGGTGCGCGGAAAGTGGTCGTTGATACCGCACACTTCTCACTTGTTGCTCGGTGATGTACCACCTATCATCACATCGGGGCCGGTCGCGCGGACCGGCCTCCTCCTTATCCTTGCCACGGAAGTGACCGTTTTCTTCTTTGTCGTTGCCATGGTGGTGCACAGGCCCTGCCATGTTAACGCCGAATGAGAAATCCAGCTGACGCTTCATGGGGTGATCGAGTTCCACCATGTTGACGCCAGGAAACGGTTGCGTGTCCACTTTCATGGCAAACTGACTAAAGATCAAACGGCCTTGTTCTATCGCCGATTGGATCTGCCGACGCAACTCTTTGCAGTCATTGGTGACATGGGTGAACGAGTGATGCCACTTGCAGTATGGTCTCCCATTCATCTCTTGCGCCGTAGGGATTTTATGGCCTTCGGGTAACTTCAGTTGTTTCTCCTTGAGCAATAAATCGAATATCTGCTCAGCTTTGCTTATATCAAAGTCAAACCCTTTTGCAGGCCCTTGTGGTTTCACCCATTTGTAGGACACAGGGACTGCCCCCCGAGCCCATTCAGCCACGGCTACTTCCTGGTTGGGTCCTCAACGTCTGCTTGTCTCGACCAGGGCTGATCGGGCGCTTGGCAACTTGTCTTGTTTCTGGATGGCGCTGCTCATACAAAGTTAATTCTGGACCATGTGCGCCAGTGGTGTACTCCGCTTGTAAAGCCAGATCCTTGAGCGGCGCGGCGAGGCTAACGCTGCCGGCTCGGCTGCTTCTTTTCATTCAAACGAGCGAATAACATCGGTTCTGACATCTGAAGCGGAATGTATTCGACCGTTTCTCCTCAGCACGCATACTGCGTCGGATCGGCAATGCCAGCCTCGGTAGCCTACGAGTGATATTGCACGTGAGCGCTCTTCGAGTTGCTTCCGGGTCGAGGAATACGGTGGCAGCAGGTGTACCACCTAAAAGCTGGTCCAGTGAGAGCTGCACGAAAAATCTCACATATGTGCTGAAATCATGCCCGGTGCCAAATATCGGCTCACATGCTCAATTGAGCTAGACCCTTCTGATCCATTGAACTTTGAGAACAGGGAGCCGATATTTGGGTGGTAGTGGAATCAAATCATATTCATTGGGGTACGGCTTGGAATAGCCGATTGTTCTCCTCTTTGGCAGGATGCCAAATTGGTCTCTCAAGATTGTACTGATCTGTTCCACTGTATGAGCTGCAGGGGCCGAACTTTCATGACTCGTTCCGGTGGCATATTTAGCTAGCCACGCCTGTTTATCGGCATCTGCTCCAGAAATTCCTCTCCCTGCTGCTGCAATCTGGTTTGTGCGCGTGAAGTTGTTGCAGTCAGGCACGTATGTGCACACGTATCCATGTGGGATTTCTTTGGGCGGCTCATACATGAATTGGCAATCTCCAGGATCGCCTCCAACCTTGTAGACGACGTATGCCGGTGAAGCCTGTTGCTCTGGGGCGGCAAGCGTGAACGGCAGCTGCGGTCTGGTGTGGAACGGTATCTCTCCCTGGTGAGTGCCTAGGGTAGGTCCTGACGGAGAGTGCTGGTGCTTCGCGATTTCCTGCACCACGCGAACCGCAATGCGCTCGAAAGCGTTCACCAGGCTCTCAGAATGACGGTGCAAAGAATGAGCCACCATGTAATTAACTTCTGGCGCAGGGCTCTGGTGCGTTCCTCTGAAGGGAGAGACAGGTCTACCCCGTCGAGAACGCCTTCAGGTGAGAATCCCTTCCACCTGATGCCATGTGAACGGGTTCTCTCGAAAGAGCCGATGAGATCGGCTTCGAACTGAGATTTGAGCTCATCATAATTCTTCTTGTGATCCTCGGTGAGCTCTTCGTATGTGACTGGTGCGTCCGCCATCTCAGTTGCAGATGTTGACGCAGTTGTTGTAGAGTGTCCCACCGGGCGTGCCAGAACATGTTGTGCCAAACCCACGGCGAGCAGCGACGAGCAACACGGAGAGCCGGGAGGCTCCCAGGCTGGTGGGCCCTGGTCCCTCGGGCGACGGCCCATGATGCTCTGGCACACGTCTGGCGGTTGCAGGACGTGCCACACGACCTATACAGTGGGAAGGTGTTGGATTGCTTCAATTAGTTTCTGCATGGTAGACACGTAAACATTAAATGAGCCTCGATCGGCTCTCGGGTTACCTGTGAATCGGCTCAAAGAGCCGGTTAACCCAGAATGGATGCTGCAATAAGATGGGGGTTAACTTTATCAATGCTAAGCTAAATCAATCTACGACGGTTGGGTTTTCACCGCATAACCGGAACATCCTACACGTAGTTGAGCCTGCAGATACGAAAGATAACAGCAAACTAACCTAAACGAGGCCTAAAAACCAACAGGAGTCGATTCCCGGAACATCCCTTCTTGGATCGGCAAACCGTACCTTACGCACTACTGGATCGTTCAACCCGTTTGCAAGGCCTAACCATGCAGATATCAAACTAATCCTCGAAGAACAAGGAACAACTATAACAGATCGAATCTACTAAACAAAGATAAAGCAAGATGCTGCCCTTACACCTAAATAGGTGTAAGGACAGCTAGATATCTAGGGGCAGCACAGCTACGTAAATATATCAGAAAAGCATCGATGCAAGCCCTAAAACATCTACGATAAACAGTGTTACTCGCCATCAAAAAGGCTTCAGTACGAGCAACACCAAACAACGAATAAACAGATACTGCCTAGATCGCAAGATGCGATCTAGGCAGCATAGCGCTTACCCGGAAGAAACCCTCGAAACAAGGGGTGGCGATGCGCCTGGATTGTGTTTGTTGTGAACGTGATCGTCCTCCTTTCTCAATAACCCTAGGTACATATTTATAGTCCGTGGACTTTCTATCTTTGGAAATACACCTAACCGTGTACGAGCTAAACTCTATCTCTTAATTCTAAACTAACATGCGATCTACCATAATGTACAGATACACGGGCAATTCAGCCCAAATTCACATACGAGGCCGATTCAAACACATTATGGGTATATCCTTCAATCCCATCTCCATCGCGGCCCATCTCCTGATTTGGCCAAAATCTGGTGATAACAGACGTATCAAGCATCCCCAAGCTTAGTTCCTACTCGCCCTCGAGTAGGTAAACGATAACACAAATAATTTCTGAAGTGACATACTACCAACATAACCTTGATCAACATTATTGTAAAGCATATGAGATGGATGGAGTGATCTGAAGCAAAAGATTGCTAACAAAAGATAGTGACTAAACAAATGATCATTGATGGCGTGTAACTCACACGTTCGTTGGGAACCCCAAGAGGAAGGTATGATGCGCACAGTAGCAAGTTTTCCCTCAGAAAGAAACCAAGGTTTAATCGAACCAGGAGGAGCCAAGAAGCACATTGAAGGTTGATGGTGGCGAAATGTGATGTGGCGCAACAACAGGGATTCCGGCGCCAACGTGGAACCTGCACAACACAATCCAAGTACTTTGTCCCAACGAAACAGTGAGGTTGTCAATCTCACCGGCTTGCTGTAACAAAGGATTAACCGTATTGTGTGGAAGATGATTGTTTGCAAGAAAACAGTAAAACAAGTATTGCGGTAGATTGTATGCTATGTAAAGAATAGGACCGGGGTCCACAGTTCACTAGAGGTGTCTCTCCCATAAGATAAAGCATGTTGGGTGAACAAATTACAGTCGGGCAATTGACAAATAGAGAAGGGCATAACAATGCATATACATGATATGATAAATATAGTGAGATTTAATCCGGGCATTACGACAAAGTACATAGACCGCCATCCAACTGCATCTATGCCTAAAAAGTCCACCTTCAGGTTATCATCCGAACCCCATTCAGTATTAAGTTGCAAAGCAACAGACAATTGCATTAAGTATGGTGCGTAATGTAATCGACAACTACATCCTTAGACATAGAATCAATGTTTTATCCCTAGTGGCAACAGCACATCACAACCTTAGAACTTTCTGTCACTGTCCCAGGTGTCAATGAAGGCATGAACCCACTATCGAGCATAAATACTCCCTCTTGGAGTTAAGAGTAAAAACTTGGCCAGAGCCTCTACTAATAACGGAGAGCATGCAAGATCATAAACAACACATAAACAATAGATTGATAATCACCATAACATAGCATTCTCTATCCATCGGATCCCGACAAACACAACATATAGTATTACAGATAGATGATCTTGATCATGTTAGCCAGCTCACAAGATCCAACAATGAAGCACAATTAGGAGAAGACGACCATCTAGCTACTGCTATGGACCCATAGTCCAGGGGTGAACTACTCACTCATCACTCCGGAGGCGATCATGGCGATGAAGAGTCCTCCGGGAGATGAATCCCCTCTCGGGCAGGGTGCCGGAGGCGATCTCCTGAATCCCCCGAGATGGGATTCGCGGCGGCGGCGTCTCTGGAAGGTTTTCCGTATCGTGGCTCGGTGCTGGGGGTTTTGCGACGGAGGCTATAAGTAGGCGAAAGGGTAGGTCAGGGAGGGCTGACGAGGGGCCCACACCATAGGGCGGCGCGGGCCCCCTCTGGCCGCGCGGCCCTATGGTGGCGGCGCCTCGTCGCCTTCGTTATCTCTTCGGTCTTCTGGAAGCTCCGTGCAAAATAGGACCCTGGCGGTGATTTCGTCCAATTCCGAGAATATTTCCTTACTAGGATTTCTGAAACCAAAAACAGCAGAAAACAGCAATGGCTCTTCGGCATCTTGTTAATAGGTTAGTTCCGAAAATGCGTAAATACGACATATAATGTGCATAAAACATGTAGGTATCATCAATAAAGTAGCATGGAACATAAGAAATTATCGATACGTTGGAGACGTATCAGCATCCCCAAGCTTAGTTCTGCTCGTCCCGAGCAGGTAAAATGATAACAAAGATAATTTCTGAAGTGACATGCCATCATAATCTTGATCATACTATTTGTAAACATATGTAATGAATGCAGCGATCAAAACAATGGTAATGACATGAGTAAACAACTGAATCATAAAGCAAAGACTTTTCATGAATAGTACTTCAAGACAAGCATCAATAAGTCTTGCATAAGAGTTAACTCATAAAGCAATAAATCAAAGTAAAGGTATTGAAGCAACACAAAGGAAGATTAAGTTTCAGCGGTTGCTTTCAACTTATAACATGTATATCTCATGGATATTGTCAACATAAAGTAATATAACAAGTGCAATATGCAAGTATGTAGGAATCAATGCATAGTTCACACAAGTGTTTGCTTCTTAAGGTGGAAGGAGATAGGTAAACTGACTCAACAATAAAAGTAAAAGAAAGGTCCTTCAAAGAGGAAAGCATCGATTGCTGTATTTGTGCTAGAGCTTTTATTTTGAAAACATGAAACAATTTTGTCAACGGTAGTAATAAAGCATATGAGTTATGTAAATTATATCTTACAAGTTGCAAGCCTCATGCATAGTATACTAATAGTGCCCGCACCTTGTCCTACTTAGCTTGGACTACCGGATCTTTGCATGCCATGTTTCAACCAAGTGTCACAAAGGGGTACCTCCATGCCGCCTGTACAAAGGTCTAAGGAGAAAGCTCGCATTTTGGATTTCTCGCTTTTGATTATTCTCAACTTAGACATCCATACCGGGACAACATGGACAACAGATAATGGACTCCTCTTAAATGCATAAGCATGTAGCAACAATTATTATTCTCATATGAGATTGAGGATATATGTCCAAAACTGAAACTTCAACCATGATTCATGGCTTTAGTTAGCGGCCCAATGTTCTTCTCTAACAATTTGCATGCTCCAATCATTAAGGTGATAGATCCTTCAGACAAGACGGACATGCATAGCAACTCACATGATATTCAACAATAGTTGATGGCGTTCCCCAGAAGCATGGTTATCGCACAACAAGCAACTTAATAAGAGATAAAGTGCATAAGTACATATTCAATACTACGATAGTTTTTAAGGCTATTTGTCCCATGAGCTATATATTGCAAAGGTGAATGATGGAATTTTAAAGGTAGCACTCAAGCAATTTACTTTGGAATGGCGGAGAAATACCATGTAGTAGGTAGGTATGGTGGACACAAATGGCATAGTGGTTGGCTCAAGGATTTTGGATGCATGAGAAGTATTCCCTCTCGATACAAGGTTTAGGCTAGCAAGGTTATTTGAAGCAAACTCAAGGATGAACCGGTGCAGCAAAACTCACATAAAAGACATATTGTAAACATTATAAGACTCTACACCGTCTTCCTTGTTGTTCAAAACTCAATACTAGATATTATCTAGACCTTAGAGAGACCAAATATGCAAATCAAATTTTAGCAAGCTCTATGTATTTCTTCATTAATGGGTGCAAAGTATATGATGCAAGAGCTTAAACATGAGCACAAAAATTGCCAAGTATCACATTATCCAAGACATTTTAGAATTACTACATGTAGCATTTTCCAATTCCAACCATATAACAATTTAACGAAGAAGAAACTTCGCCTTGAACATTATGAGTAAAGCCTAAGGACATATTTGTCCATATGCAACAGCGGAGCGTGTCTCTCTCCCACAAAGTGAATGCTAGGATCCATTTTATTCAAACAAAAACAAAAACAAAAACAAACCGACGCTCCAAGTAAAGAACACAAGATGTGATTGAATAAAAATATAGTTTCAGGGGAGGAACCTGATGATGTTGTCGATGAAGAAGGGGATGCCTTGGGCATCCCCAAGCTTAGACGCTTGAGTCTTCTTAGAATATGCAGGGGTGAACCACGGGGGCATCCCCAAGCTTAGAGCTTTCACTCCTCTTGATCATAGTATATCATACTCCTCTCTTGACCCTTGAAAACTTCCTTCACACCAAACTTCAAGCAAACTCATTAGAGGGTTAGTGCACAATTAATAATTCACACATTCAGAGGTGACACAATCATTATTTTCACTTCTGGACATTGCATAAAGCTACTGGACATTAATGGATCAAAGAAATAAATCCAACATAGCAAAAGAGGCAATGCGAAATAAAAGGCAGAATCTGTCAAAAACAGAACAGTCCGTAAAGACGAATTTTAAAATGGCACCAGACTTGCTCAAATGGAAAAACTCAAAACTAATTAAAGTTGCGTACATATCTGAGGATCACGCTCGTAAATTGGCAGATTTTTTCGAATTTTCTACAGAGACTTGTGCCCAGATTCGTGACAGACAGACAATGCTGTTTCTGCGCAGCGATCCCAAATATAACATCAACTTTGACATAGAAACTTTACTTGGCACAAAAACATGATAAGGAGAGATTGCTACAGTAGTAAACAACTTCCAAGACTCAAATATAAAATAAAGTACTGTAGTAAAAACATGGGTTGTCTCCCATAAGCGCTTTTCTTTAACGCCTTTCAGCTAGGCGCAGAAAGTGCAAATCAAGTATTATCGAGAGATGAAGCATCAACATCATTACCAGGGGTGTTGGGAGTTTTCTCAACTAAGCATAGTATATTGGATACATAAGTTTTAGCGTCTCCCTTTTCATTAGTCTTGGGCTTGCTATTCTCATCGAACAAATTTTCAGGAACAAGCCAAGCATAGTTATTTTCTAGTGCATCATTCATAGCTAGGAGTTTACATGGTATTGGTGCTTTGATCTCCCCACCATCATTAATATTATTAGTGTATCTTATTCTATCTATGTCCATTTTTTCAAGGAGACCAACAAAATTAGTATGAGAACCTAGCATATTAAATTTAGCAAAGACCTTTCTAGCCTCTCTTGCTAATCCCCCAAATTCTCTAAGAAGAGTTTCTAAAACAAAATCTTTCTTTTCCCCTTCTTCCATATCACCGAGTGTAAGAAACATGTGTTGGATTATAGGATTGAGATTAACAAATTTAGTTTCCAACATACGAACTAAAGCAGCAGCAGCAATTTCATAAGTAGGTGCAAGTTCTACCAAGTGTCTATCTTCAAAATCTTCAGTAATACTAACATGATTGAAAAATTCTTCTATATTATTTCTCCCAACTATGGACCCACGTCCTACCGGTATGTCTTTTGTGGTAAAATTAAAAGGAAACATGATGCAATAAGCAAAAAAGTAAACTAGGCGAATAAAGTAAAGACAAGTAACTAATTTTTTGTGTGTTTTTGATATGGAGAGCAAGACAGTAAATAAAGTAAAACTAGCAACTAATTTTTTTGTATTTTGTTTAGGTGCAAACAAACTAGTAAATAAAATAAAGCAAGACAAAAACAAAGTAAAGAGTTTGAGAAGTGGAGACTCCCCTTGCAGCGTGTCTTGATCTCCCCGCAACGAAAAAGAGCTTGATGGCGTGTAACTCACACGTTCGTTGGGAACCCCAAGAGGAAGGTATGATGCGCACAGTAGCAAGTTTTCCCTCAGAAAGAAACCAAGGTTTAATCGAACCAGGAGGAGCCAAGAAGCACGTTGAAGGTTGATGGTGGCGAAATGTGATGCGGCGCAACAACAGGGATTCCGGCGCCAACGTGGAACCTGCACAGCACAACCCAAGTACTTTGTCCCAACGAAACAGTGAGGTTGTCAATCTCACCGGCTTGCTGTAACAAAGGATTAACCGTATTGTGTGGAAGATGATTGTTTGCAAGAAAACAGTAAAACAAGTATTGCAGTAGATTGTATGCTATGTAAAGAATAGGACCGGGGTCCACAGTTCACTAGAGGTGTCTCTCCCATAAGATAAAGCATGTTGGGTGAACAAATTACAGTCGGGCAATTGACAAATAGAGAAGGGCATAACAATGCATATACATGATATGATAAATATAGTGAGATTTAATCCGGGAATTACGACAAAGTACATAGACCGCCATCCAACTGCATCTATGCCTAAAAAGTCCACCTTCAGGTTATCATCCGAACCCCATTCAGTATTAAGTTGCAAAGCAACAGACAATTGCATTAAGTATGGTGCGTAATGTAATCGACAACTACATCCTTAGACATAGAATCAATGTTTTATCCCTAGTGGCAACAGCACATCACAACCTTAGAACTTTCTGTCACTGTCCCAGGTGTCAATGAAGGCATGAACCCACTATCGAGCATAAATACTCCCTCTTGGAGTTAAGAGTAAAAACTTGGCCAGAGCCTCTACTAATAACGGAGAGCATGCAAGATCATAAACAACACATAAACAATAGATTGATAATCACCATAACATAGCATTCTCTATCCATCGGATCCCGACAAACACAACATATAGTATTACAGATAGATGATCTTGATCATGTTAGGCAGCTCACAAGATCCAACAATGAAGCACAATTAGGAGAAGACGACCATCTAGCTACTGCTATGGACCCATAGTCCAGGGGTGAACTACTCACTCATCACTCCGGAGGCGATCATGGCGATGAAGAGTCCTCCGGAGATGAATCCCCTCTCCCGCAGGGTGCCGGAGATCTCCTGAATCCCCCGAGATGGGATTCGCGGCGGCGCCGTCTCTGGAAGGTTTTCCGTATCGTGGCTCTGTCTGGGGGTTTGCGACGGAGGCTATAAGTAGGCGAAAGGGTAGGTCGAGGGCTGACGGGGGCCCACACCATAGGGCGGCGCGGCCCCCTGCGGCCGGGCGGCCCTATGGTGGCGGCGCCTCGTCGCCCACTTCGTTATCTCTTCGGTCTTACGGAAGCTCGTGCAAGTGGACCCCGGGCGGTGATTTCGTCCAATTCCGAGAATATTTCCTTACTAGGATTTAAAAACAGCAGAAAACAGCAACTGGCTCTTCGGCATCTTGTTAATAGGTTAGTTCAGAAAATGCGTAAATACGACATATAATGTGCATAAAACATGTAGGTATCATCAATAAAGTAGCATGGAACATAAGAAATTATCGATACGTTGAATCATATAGCAAAACTTTTCATGAATAGTACTTTCAAGACAAGTATCAACAAGACTTGCATAAGAGCTAACTCATAAGCAATAAATTCAAAGTAGAATGCATTGAAGCAACACAAAGGATGATTAAGTTTCAGCGGTTGCTTTCAACTTGTAACATGTATATCTCATGGATATTTTTCAACATAGAGTAATATAACAAGTGCAATAAGTAAACATGTAAGAATCAATGCACACAGTTAACATAAGTGTTTGCTTCTAAGATAGAAAGAAGTGGGTAAACTGACTCAACATAAAGTAAAAGAATGGCCCTTCGCAGAGGGAAGCATGGATTACTATTTTTGTGCTAGAGCTTTTGTTTTGAAAACATAGAAACAATTTTGTCAATGGTAGTAATAATTCATATGTGCTATGCATAATACTTCCTACAAGTTGCAAGTCTCATGCATAGAGTACTAATAGTGCTCGCACCTTGTCCTAATCAGCTCGGATAACACGGATTATCATTGCATGACATATGTTTCAACCAAGTGTCACAAAGGGGTACCTCTATGCCGCCTGTACAAAGGTCTAAGGAGAAATCACGCATTGGATTTCTCGCTTTTGATTATTCTCAACTTAGACATCCATACCGGGACAACATAGACAACAGATAATGGACTCCTCTTTTAATGCTTAAGCATTCAACAACAGTTAATATTCTCATAAGAGATTGAGGTTGTATGTCCAAACTGAAACTTCCACCATGATACATGGCTTTAGTTAGCGGCCCAATGTTCTTCTCTAACAATATGCATACTCAAACCATTTGATCATGAAATCGCACTTACTTCAGACAAGACGAACATGCATAGCATCTCACATGATATCCAACAAAGGTAAAAAGTTGATGGCGTCCCCAGAAACATGGTTACCGCTCAACAAGCAACTTATAAGAACTAAAACACATAACTACATATTCATCACCACAATAGTTTTTAAGCTATTTGTCCCATGAGCTATATATTGCAAAGATAAAGGAATGAAATTTTAAAGGTAGCACTCAAGTAATTTACTTTGGAATGGCAGAAAAATACCACATAATAGGTAGATATGGTGGACACAAATGGCATGGGTTTTGGCTCAAGGTGTTTGGATGCACGAGAAGTATTTCCTCTCAGTACAAGGTTTGGGCTAGCAAGGTTGTTTGAAGCAAACACAAGTATGAACAGGTACAGCAAAACTTACACAAGAACATATTGCAAGCATTATAAGGCTCTACACTGTCTTCCTTGTTGTTCAAACACTTTACCAGAAAATATCTAGACTTAGAGAGACCAATCATGCAAACCAAATTAAACAAGCTCTACGGTAGTTCTCCATTAATAGATTAAACTACATGATGCAAGAGCTTAAACATGATCTATGAGAGCTCAAACAATTGCCAAGTTATTCCAAACCATATGCAGCATTTTCTGATTCCAACCAAATAGCAATTTAACGAAGCAATTTCAGCCTTCGCCATGAACATTAAAGCACAATTAAGAACACAAGTGTTCCATATGAAAAAGCGGAGCGTAATATCTCCAATATAAGGATGGCGAGGATCCAACTTTATTCAAACCAAAACAAAAAAAAAGCAAACCGACGCTCCAAGTAAAGAACATAAGATGTGATGGAATAAAAATATAGTTTCACTAGAAGTGACCTGATAAGTTGTCGATGAAGAAGGGGATGCCTTGGGCATCCCCAAGATTAGATGCTTGAGTCTTCTTAAAATATGCAGGGATGAACCACCGGGGCATCCCCAAGCTTAGACCTTTCACTCTTCTTGATCATAGTATATCATCCTCTTCTCTTGACCCTTGAAAACTTCCTCCACACCAAACTTCAAGCAAACTCATTAGAGGGTTAGTGCATAATAAATAATTCACATATTCAGAGGTGACACAATCATTCTTAACACTTCTGGACATTGCACAAAGCTTCTGAAAGTTAATGGAACAAAGAAACTCATTCAACATAGCAAAAGCGGCAATGCGAAATAAAAGGCAGAATCTGTCAAAACAGAACAGTCCGTAAAGACGAATTTTGCAGGGGCACTTAACTTGCTCAAACGGAAAAACTCAAAACTAATGAAAGTTGCGTACATATCTGAGGATAACGCACGTAAATTTACAGATTTTTTTCGATTTTTTACAGAGAGTTCTGCACGAATTCGTGACAGACAGCAATGCTGTTTCTGCGCAGCAATCCAAATCTAGCATCAACTTTACCATAGAGACTTTAATTGGCACAAAAACATGATAAGGAGAGGTTGCTACAGTAGTAAACAAATTCCAAGACTCAACAATACAGTAAATAAAATGAAATATGAGTTATCTTCCAAGAAGTGCTTTTCTTTAACGCCTTTCACTAGAAAGTGCAAATCAAGTAACATCAAGAGAAGAAGCATCAACATCATAATTTGTTCTAATAATAGAATCAAAAGGCAACTTCATTATCTTTCTAGGGAAGTGTTCCATACCTTTCTTGAGAGTAAATTGATACTTAATATTACCTTCCTTCATATCAATAATAGTACCAACGGTTCGAAGAAAAGGTCTTCCCAACACAATAGGACAAGATGCATTGCATTCAATATCCAAGACAACAAAATCAACGGGGACAAGGTTATTGTTAACCGTAATGCGAACATTATCAATCCTCCCCAAAGGTTTCTTTTTAACATTATCAGCAAGATTAACATCTAAATAACAATTCTTCAATGGTGGCAAGTCAAGCATATCATAAATTTTCTTAGGCATAACAGAAATACTTGCACCAAGATCACATAAGGCATTACATTCAAAATCATTGAATTTCATCTTAATGATGGGCTCCCAACCATCTTCCAACTTCCTAGGAATAGAAGCTTCAAGTTTTAATTTCTCTTCCCTAGCTTTAATGAGAGCATTTGTAATATGTTTTGTAAAGGCTAAATTTATAGCACTAGCATTGGGACTTCTAGCAAGTTTTTGTAAGAACTTTATAACTTCAGTAATATGACAATCATCAAAATCTAAACCATTATGTTCTACAGCAATGGAATCATTGTCACCAATATTTTGAAAAATTTCAGCAGTTTTATCACAAGCAGTTTCAGCAGTTTCAGGCAATTTTGTGCGCTTTGTACTAGGAGTAGAAACATTGCCAACACCAATTATTTTACCATTGATAGTAGGAGGTGTAGCAACATGTGTAGAATCAACATTACTAGTTGTGGTAATAGTCCAAACTTTAGCTACATTATTCTCTTTAGCAAGTTTTTCTTTTTCTTCTCTATCCCACCTAGCATGCAATTCAGCCAACATTCTAATATTATCATTAATTCGAACTTGGATGGCATTTGCTGTAGCAGAAAATTTTGTATCATTATCCTCAGGTTTAGCAGCCATTTTATTAATTAAAGAAGATTGTGATTCAGACATATATGAGATTCGATTTTCAGCATTTGTAAGTTTAGTTTGCAAACCAGAAATTTTCACATTCAAATTTTCAAGTTGATTTCCTATATTTTTCAACAAGGCAGATTGTTCATTCATAGTTTTAGTAAACAATTGATTTTGCTCATATTGCGATTGCATAAAGCTCTTAGTAGTTCTTTCAATTTCCAATATCTTTTCCTCATTAGGCAAAACAGATCTACCATAAGCATAGACATAATAGCATCAATCTTATCACCCAAAGAAGAGGTTTCTTCAACAGAATTTACCTTCTTACCTTGAGGAGTTCTTTCAGTGTGCCATTCAGAGTAATTGATCATCATATCATCAAGAAGCTTAGTCGCGGCGCCTAAGGTGATGGACATAAAAGTACCTCCAGCAGCTGAATCCAATAGGTTCCTTGAGGAAAAATTCAATCCTGCATAAAAGGTTTGGATGATCATCCAAGTAGTCAGTCCATGGGTTGGGCAATTCTTTACCAAAGATTTCATTCTCTCCCATGCTTGAGCAACATGTTCATTATCAAATTGTTTAAAGTTCATAATGCTACTTCTCAAAGATATAATCTTAGCAGGAGGATAATATTTACCAATAAAAGCATCTTTACATTTAGTCCATGAATCAATACTATTTTTAGGCAAAGAAAGCAACCAATCTTTAGCTCTTCCTCTTAATGAGAAAGGAAACAATTTCAGTTTTATAATATCACCATCTATATCCTTATACTTTTGCATTTCACAAAGTTCAACAAAATTATTAAGATGGGCAGCAGCATCATCAGTACTAACACCAGAAAATTGCTCTCTCATAACAAGATTCAGTAAAGCAGGTTTAATTTCATAAAATTCTGCAGTAGTAGCAGGTGGAGCAATAGGAGTACTTATAAAATCATTATTATTTGTGCTAGTGAAATCACACAACTTAGTATTTTCAGGAGTACCCATTATAGCAGTAGTAAAAGTAAACTAAGCAAATAGAATAAAGACAAGTAACTAATTTTTTTGTGTTTTCGATATAGAGCTAGTAAATAAGACAGAAAGTAAAGTAACTAATTTTTTTTGTGTTTTTTAGATATGAAGCAAACAAGACAGTAAATAAAGTAAAGTAAAGCAAGAAAAAAACAAAGTAAAGAGATTGGATGTGGAGACTCCCCTTGCAGCGTGTCTTGATCTTCCCGGCAACGGCGCCAGAAAAAGAGCTTGATGCGCGTAGATGTACACGTCCGTTGGGAACCCCAAGAGGAAGGTGTGATGCGCACATCAGCAAGTTTTCCCTCAGAAAGAAACCAAGGTTATCGAACCAGTAGGAGCCAAGAAGCACGTGAAGGTTGTTGGTGGAGGAGTGTAGTGCGGCGCAACACCAGTGAAACCGCGCCAACGTGGAACCTGCACAACACAATCAAGATACTTTGCCCCAA
>JAUUTY010001704.1:0-20000 GCA_030979885.1 Lolium multiflorum
TTGACATCAAACACACAAAACCCAAAAGGGCGGGAAATGTTCTTTCACACGCCAAATACACGACTAACGTTAATGTGTTCTAGTTTGTGTTATGAGAAAGCAGTTGACCTTACTAGAAGTCATACCGCTCATTTCCCCCCTCTCCCCTCTATAGCTGCTACAGGGTTTGAGAGTCGGCCGCTCGTGGCCAGGCTGCTCCAGGGCCTCCTCCGTCGGAATAGCCGGCCGGATCTGGTCATGGAAGGGCGCCGGAGTAGCTAGGTATAGGTGTAGGTTTAGATCTAGTCGTTTTCCTTGTTTTGCCCCCGTGGAGACTAGCGTTATGCCCTTGGGGGCATGGCCACGGCGGAGCCCGAGATGCTCCCGGTGGCTGCTGGTTGTGTGGCTGCTATCTGCGGTGCTCCGATGGAAGGAGCCGGATGCGGAGGGCGGCGACGCTTCCTCACCCCCCTCAATAAAGCTCGTTGGCTTCTCCCTCGATCTGGACGGATCTGGCCTGGATCCTCCTCTTCTTCGCCACCATGGAGGTGGAAACGAAGACATGATTCTTGGCGATGCCGTTCTTGGCAGATCGCCGGAGAGGCGTCCTGGAGCAGAAGATCTTCTTCGAGCGCAACACACGGCAACCGAGCTCGTCGTTGTGATCCTCGGCCAACATGGTGGCCCATCCTCAACCTCCAGATCGGAGGCCCTCCGATTCATCTGCTGGAGCTCGACGCTTCCAGAAGGCCAAGTGGTGCGTCCCCGGCCTCCTGGTGCTTGCCAGCGGCGGAATCTTCTCGCCGGCGTGGAGTATTCGAGCATGCAGCTCCTTGAGCTCGGCGGTGACGCCTGGAGCTCGCCTGCGACGGGTGGCAAGGCACTGTCCTCGATTGCTTTTTCTCATGTAATTTCAGGGTGCTTTGTGTAAAATGCTTTTTCTCTGTACTAGAAGTCATCGTGCATTGAGGGATTGCCAGGCTAACCTCGAACAGTCAGTTAAGTTTGGATTCATATTTATATTGTTTCTTTTTCTTATAGGCTGCCAAAGCTAAAGAGAGAGTATACGATTCCATTTTATAAAAGGAAAATATCTTTGAGGACAGTTTGGCACAACTTAAAGGTGTAAGGAGTACCGTACAAGAAGAAGATCATGTATGTCCACCACACATGCCTTGATCAGAAAACCAAGGGACGTGGACAAAGTTTCACCTCACATGCCTTGATCAGAAAACCAAGGGACGTGGACAAAGTTTCACCGACTTGCTCCTTGGGCAGATCCTAGAAGTAAATGATCTACCGCCTTTACCTAACTGTATTGGTTGTATAGCCTTGATGCGATTTTGAGTCAATAAAAACTCACTTTAGACTGCTTACCCTTAACTAGTAACTAAGTGTTTAACTCACCAAATTTGATTTTGTGGCACTGAGTTAATAAGGAGAGAGGAGAATAGAGTAACATAGCTAGTTACTGTGACATCACACTTCACAAGATACAATGAGTCTACAAACTAATTAATGAAGACATCTATGATACAGTACTATTTTGTTACATTCCACTATGACTAGTCTTAAAGGTTAGTCTTCTGAAGGCATACCATAGATGCGCCCGTCGTGCTGACAAGGGTCGGAACAACCGTCCAGGCGCAGCGGCACCACACACAACGAATGGCTATCGGTGGAGACGCAAAGGCGGTCCAAATATGCGTCGCGGATGCGTCTATGCGGACGCTGCGTGGTGGTGCCGCTCGACCATTCGCTTCTTCCACGGCCCGCTTGGCAGCGACTTGGCTCAATGCGTCTTCTCAGCTGGGCGTGAATTTAAGCACAACAACTGCTGGGAATGGCAACCGGCGAAGTGGCAACCGCGTCGATCGACGAGCGAACCGCCGAAATGGAGCGTGAACTCGTAAACCGTCACGAAAGAGCAACATCATTTTTTTATATTTCCGTGCCGCCATTTATCCCCACTCAATATAAAACCCCTACGTCTGCGCATTTGGATCTCCAACCGGCCGGCCATTCATCTCTAGGACCGACGGCGCTATGAGCAAAATCTCTTTTTCATCAGTGTCTGATAGCGAGGGGAAGCCGCTGGGATGGTGACATTGGTGGAATAGAATTGGCACGCCAAACAGCTCTAGCTTCCCACCGAGGGATGACTAGGAGGAGGAGGGAGACGTGATGACGACCATGAGGAAGAGGATGAAGAGGCCATGTGGGCACGACTGGCGGCTGAGGAGGCGGTGACAAAGAAGGAGGCAAGGGCCAGGTGAAGGCGAAGGCGGAGCCGCAGCCGGCTTGCACCGACTACAAGGAAGACACCAATGACGACTCATCGGAGGGGGACACAAGCTCGTCGGATGCGACGAACTTTTCCAAAGAGGTGACGAGCAGGAAGCACCTTCGTGAGAATGATGAGGCGGGGACTTCTAAAAAGAAGTAGTTTGTTTATGTAATTAGATAAAAAAATTAGTTTGAACATATTTTTTGGTTGTTTATATGTTAAATTTGTTTCAAAATATTGCACTACTTTGTGTTTAAGATGAGTTCGAATAGACCACATGGCCGGCTTCGTCGGACAAAATACATTGGGCCGCTAGAGCTGCCCTAGATGCAAATGGACAAGCTTGGCCTGACGACCATTTCATGTGCGTGGGCCCGCAAACAGGCGCAGCCAATCGATTTTAACATCTTATTTGCGTCGCTTCATTGAAGATGCCCTGAGAGGTTGAGAGACCCTAGAGTCCAATCATATAGATCTTCGCGGTTGTCTTATCATGTCATCTTCAAGGGGGGACCTCAAACAGTGGGCTGTACACCACCATATCATCTTCAAGAGGGATCTCAAACAGTGTTTGGTACACGTCCCTCTCTCAATGATCCCCAACATGTTCACCAACGTTGACTTTGTTTAGAGGTAGGTCATCTTTTATAGCTGGGAAACCATAGAGTGGATTTTTTGTAGCTTGAGCTACATGTCTCTTTTTTTTGAAAAGTTTAAAAATAACATTTAAAAGTGTCAAAAAATCTGTAAAAACCTAGATGTAATAGACAATGTTCTATTCTACCAATACTCAAAATTTGAACTTGATATACCTCATATTCGGGGCTGCACAAAAAATAACAAAATCTGAAAGATTTTGAAGTTTTGAAAGTTTGTACTACTGGCTATTAAAGATTTCTGAATTTTTCATTTTGGCACAGCCACGAATATAATTAAGGTATTTCGAGTTGAAAATTTGCACGTTTGTAGAAGGCAACATTTTCAATTACAGATTTTCTAGGAACTTCAAAATGCAGTTTTCAATTTTTTCAAAAAAGGGTCCACATGTACCTCAAGCTACATTTGTGGTTTTCCGGAAACCATGTACAGTAGTATGTTAATGCACTTGTGAGCATGTAAAAAAGTTAGAAGCATTCACGGGAAATATGCTAATCGGTGAAAAGGGTAGCTTGCAGCAAGATTCTTTTTAAAGGAAGCTTTTGCACGTTGCAACCACGAGCAGTTTGTAAAAGCCAACCCATGGCAACTAATGTGTTTTCCACGTATGCAAGACCCTTGAGGCTAAGATGACTTTACCTATTTCGTCTCTATATAAGTACACCCTGAACTGAAAGGGCAATCATCATGTGAGAGAGAGAGAGAGACAAGAGGGGAGAGAGACAATATTTGTGAATGGAGGTAGGAGATGTACTAGACGAGATGAAGAGGCAGTTGAAGCTCGGGTTGCCAATTTCCTTCACGAATGTGCTCAACACGAGCCTGCTATTCGTGTCTCTCATGTTCGTCGGTCACCTGAGCGACAGCGAGCACGTCTTCGCCGGCACAGCGTTGGCCACCAGCTTTTCTTTTGTCACTGGATTCAGCATAATGGTACGTATATGCATCTCCCCTCTCCAGCATGATGTTTTGCTTCGTTCCGTTAAAAAAACTATGTTTATGGCTTCATTACTCATTGACTCTCGTAACAATTAACAAGCTCTAGATATGTAGCAGGCCAGCCAGTACCCGTAAGAGTATTTTACCACGTACATTTGTGGTGGCTATCAGTTGCGGAGCCATGATTTGTATATCGGGTATGCAAAGTCAAATAAATTGTTGCTCAACACAATAACACTATAAGAAATGGAAGCTCAAATTTTCATCAGAATATTACCGTTGGCATCGAGATTAAAGTAATCTTTGGTTTCTTTGCAGCCTTCAAATCACTGCACTTGTCTTGCTTCTTCTTTGTTCTTCATTATTAGACCTACAAGTAATATATAATTTTTAAAAACTAATTAAGGATCATCCTCCACAGTTGGGGGAAATAAAAAACAGAAATTAAAATTGCTGCAAGTTCCCCTGTGGGTGATTAAGTGCTGCTGATGCCGCAGTGCCGCCGTAGCCATTCCTTCCGGAATCAAGATGTGCCGCCGTGGTTCAATGCCATCTTGCTTGCTCGTGTGCAGCGCCGGCACGGCGTTAGGCAGTGGCGCCAGGAGAATCGAACGCGGGGGCTGTTGTCTGTAGAGATTGTGGAGGAGCGCCGGAGGGCGTGTTCCGTACGGCATGTTGAACACGTTGAAAATAACACTACTATGTATATACAAGCATATATACAGCTCATGGGTATGGATACCTAATATTTTTTACAATTTTTTTTGGGAAAATAATTCATGGGTATGGATTGCTTGCCAATGCTATTGCTGCAAGTCGCCAGTCGCCACACACCCAGTCACATAGGGAGAACCTGTGTCACATTGTCTTCATCGCTACCAGGACTCTCTCCGCCATTACCAATCTCCGATTGTAGTCTCCATGTGTCTAGAAAACCGTGATGAAAAAAGGCTTCTAGTAAAAACGTGATGAAATATGGAGCATCATCCTTCTTAGTCAATCCTGTCTTCAGGAAAAAAATCCCAACAACTAGGCATAGTTTTAGTCATCATATTGATTGTATTTGGAATGATGACTCTCTAGATTTTTATTTTCTGAACTCATAAATGATATAATTGTGTTTGAGATTAAATAAAATACGCCGAATGGCTTTCCCTAAAAAAAGCATAATTGGGGCCAGAACCATATCCAGAGATACAGTACTTCCACTTGGGCACTCCGCGTCCCAATTAGCTTAGTTTCCCTTCAAATTCTTCCTCGGAAAGCAACTTTAAATGAGCCTGTTTACTTTTTTATATTATCTGCACACATCTAGAAGGTATTATTGCCTCCTACATCTTTTGAGGCTGGTTTTCTTTCTTAAACTGTAGCCTGTTCTGTAGACCAATAGGGAAGGCCAATCATTTATTTTCTTTCGGAGTCAGCTTAAATATATATGGATGCAATGAGAATCATAAATTGCAGTTCTAATTCAGTTTTCAGTCGGAATAATTTAATGTAAATATATTTACTGCTTGACTGGCTGACTTTGTAGTACTAAGCTAACCAGATATCTTCAATGGCTTACTGCTCCCTAGGACTATATATACCACTGTAGTCTTACAATACATCGGTATAGTCCAAGCATATTGTTGGCAATATATGTGTTTGACCTTCCTCAAACTTATGTGTTTGCCTAGTGTTCTCATAAGCTAAACTACTTGAGTTTTTTCCTTGCTTAATTTGAACCTTCTTAAGTACATTTATGTGCTTGTATTCTTTGAAAAATATTTAACCATCTATACTAGTAATTTATATTGTTGGCCTTCAATTCTTTTAACACATATTTGATGATGTGTGAACACATTACATCAAGAATTTTGACCTTGGATTTCAATTGGCCCTGTAAGCAATATTTATACATTCGACAGAAAATACCAATTCCCGGAATACTGTGCTTACGAGTTAGTACTATATTTAACTATCACCATATATAAGTTCCACACATGCACCTAAGGGTATGTTTTTCTTCGTGTATAGAAGGAAAACTAACATCTATTTACTAATCTGCAATGTAGCGAAACATATATTTTATAGACTTCATTATCGAGGTATAATGTTTCATTCCTTTTTATGGTAGGTTGGACTGAGCAGTGCACTAGACACATTCTGCGGTCAAGCTTTCGGTGCAAAAGAAGAAGCTTCTGTTGGTGTACACACGCAGAGAGCAATGCTAGTGTTAATAACCATCTGCGTTCCAGTGTCAGTAATGTGGAATTTTACAGAGCCTATACTGATATTCATTCGACAAAATCGTGATGTTTCTACCGAGGCCGCTTCCTACATCCGATGGCTGATCCCAGGACTATTTGGTTACGCACTCGTTCAATGCCAGACTAAATTCCTGAACAATCAACGAGTTGTGATTCCCTTGATGCTTAGCTCATTGATCTGTTCAGTGCTCAACGTACCGTTGTGCTGGCTTCTTGTTTTCAAGTCTCCTTTTGCAAACAAGGGTGCTGCCATGGCTCTCTCTATCTCATATTGGTTCAATGCTATCTTTCTTGCACTTTACATCAGATTTTCACACACTTGTAAGGCAACATGGAAAGGGTTTTCGAGGGATGCCTTCCACCATGTGTCTCAGTTCCTCAAGCTTGCTGCCTCGTCAGCATTGATGCTATGGTGAGTGCTGTCCGTCCTCCGACGTCATTCTTTAATCTTAGTCAGTTCTTTATATGTAAATCCCTCTTTCATCTAGCTGTTGTCTCACCTGAAAATTTTGTTAATTAAGTTTAAGATTCTGGTCGTTGGAGCTTCTAGTGCTTCTTTCTGGTATTCTCCCGGACCCAAAACTCGAAACTTCAGCATTCTCGATTACGTACGTTTTTTTTCCTAATTTCCTTGTGTTATAAAAATAATACACAAATTTATCTAGATTTTACTGACACTGGCATGGCTTGAATGCATAGGCGTAATACTTCAGCAATCGTTACCATGATCGCCTTTGGTTTGAGCAGTTCTGTCAGGTAACTTGAATTCTAGAGTTCACATTGTAACTCCACAATTTTTGCGTAACACCTTGGTTATACATTTCATTTGTCTTCAGCATACGTGTATCAAACGAGTTGGGTGCTGGTCGTCCAAAAGAAGCACGCAAAGTTATATTAATAGCTTTGTTTATAGCTACCTCTGAAGGCTTGAGCATGTCCTTACTTCTAGTCTTGTTAAGAAATATATGGGGAAAGCTTTATAGCAACGAAACCAAAGTTGTGAAGTATGTGGCCAATATACTACCTTTGGTCGCCATTTGCCATATTGTTGATTCAATACAGTGCTTGTTTTCCGGTATGTACATGTTTTTATTTATTTATCTACACAAACTAACCTATCAGGAAAATTTTGCAAATCATTACACATAGTTGGCCTAATATTCATGATTATATCACATGGAAAATTATGACACAATGTGTTTGAATAGAAATGGACATAAATAACCCAATAGGAAAATTGACTAACTCATGAAAATATTTACTTTACATTCCCTGTTAATTAAAGCATATGAGCTAATTTTGTCAATTGCATAACTACTATTAGATTCTTAGAATTAGGGTTAGGAATTTTAGAGTTTATGGTGATTAGAACCATTGCACAAGTGCCATGAAAATTAAAGGAATGTACCACTCCTTAAGGTGATAGTTTCTCCCTTGTGTTAGTGATAATAATGTGCGGGGAATGAAATGCGCCATTTGTGGATAATGATTCCATTAAATTAAACTTGTATAATTATTTAGATGATGGTAACAAGGAAAATTTGTGTATCATGTAAAATGTCAATTAAATTTCAAACTATGTAACCGTGAAACCAGGACATGGTTTTGTTTTGGACCAGAGGGGTGCACAATTGCTTACTAGTCTATGCAATCAGTGGTAATCATATATTCTTCACTTTTCTGGATTTCTAGGTACATTAAGGGGATGTGGTTTGCAAAAGAAAGGTGCAATAATAATTTTAGGAACGACGTATATAATTGGCGTCCCTCTTTCAGTTGTTTTGGGATTTGTTGTTCATATGAGAGCAAAGGTACTATACCATATTCTTCGGTTAAATTATTTAACTGGTGAAGTATCTGGCTATTAATGTAAGAGAACTTGACTATCCCATGAAGATACTTATATAATTGTGTTGTGATAAAAGTATACCTTTCAATTCTTTGTAATGTCAGGGCTTTTGGATCGGGTTCATCATCGCATTGTGCGTTCAAGATTTGATATTCGGAATGGCATTTTTATGCATTGATTGGGAGAACCTGGTAAGTTTTATATTTACAAATAGACTTGCATTTTTACTATTTTCATCAGATCCAGAAGTTACATCTACTATCTTAAAATATGATCAGACCAATTCCACGACTAACACGTTCCAGATTCAACTAGGAGAAAGCGGTTAACCATAATAAAAGTACAAGACATCCTGCATTTAGAAAATTCTTCGCTTAAATCTCAATCAATCGTCAATTGAATTTGGATTCATATTTATATTGTTTCTTTGTTTTATTTATAGGCTGCAAAAGCTAAAGAGAGAGTACATATTTCCATCTCACAAAAAGAGAACGTCTACAATAGAGAGGGTGAGACAGATATAGGGCAACTTCAAGGTATAAGGAGCACGTAACAGAAGAAGATCATGTATCTCCACCCCACATGCCTTGATCAGAAAACCAAGGGACGTACGTGGACAAAGTTTAACCTACTTTGCTCCTTGGGCACATGACATAAAACTTTTTTTTTTGCCTTCAGCTTATGCCCCATAACTGCAAATTATAACTATATTGCTTGTACCACCTTGATGTCATCTTTGAGTTAATTAAAACTCCCTTTAAAGCTTAGTCTCCAGAAAGCATACAATTGATGCGCCCGTCGTGCTAATACGGCTCTGAACACCCATGCTTGTGGCCCTATCATCTAGTCCCCCTACATGCTACCGAACATCCTAAGGTCAATGGCCATGATGAAAATATTTACACTCGAGGGAAGTGCTCGGAAGTCATACCTCAATGGGACTACCTTACACTTTCCCGGTCAAGATGATGCCTTAAACCCTAAACCCTAAAAGTTCTTTAGTTAGACATGTGCGATGTTTTTGTAACGAGGTTGCGCATAATATAGAAAAAGGAAACTAAAAATAAACTACGTAAGACCTAGCCTCCAGGGCATGGGCGGGCACATGTGGATTCATGGGTATGCAAGTGAATACCCAAATTTTTGACAAAATTTTCAAATTATGAAATATCCATCAGCGCTTCTTTACTTTGTCCAGAAATCTATGCTTCTCTGGACACAAGGATGTGGAGGCTTGGTTGGTTAGAGTAGTTGCATGGTGCACCGGTGGTCATGAGATCGAATTGTACTTGCCACCGTTTTGTAGTACCTTTTCTTTTATTTTTGAATACCCATTGTTAAAAGCCTGTGCCCGCCCATGCTCCAGGGTATGTTGTAAGCTACTTGGTTTCTGAGTGGTAATTAATATAATCACAACAAGTTTATCCATAAAAGACCTCAATGAGGCTACCTTACACATGTCCCCCGTATCGGCTCAAATACAGCCTGGGAGACTCTAGAGTCCAACCACAAAGTTTCGTGATCATCTCGATCATGCTATCTTGGAAGGGACCTCAAACTGTAAGTGGTACGAGCCATGACCTTGTTGCCTTATCAGAGATCTTCTCTCCCCCATGGATGATCCCCAACTTAATGAGATGGTTATGAAGGGTGTGTTGCTCGATGTTCAAGCCCACGCCGACGATAGATAGGCAGGGAGTTGGTCAACATGTCCATCCAAGCTTGGCGTCTTGAAGAAACTCACAAGGGTTCCAAGTGTGAACAAGATCCCTCTCGACATATGTAGTGGACGTGAGCACGGCACACCCTCATAGAGGAAAAAAACTAGAGTGAGGGTGTAACAAACCTAGAAGAAGGTATGGTACATGTACCCATGTTCACCAATGCTAACCTTGTTTGGAGACATGTATGCTTTTATAGCTTCGAAGGTATGTAATATGTTGATGTACTTGTGAGTGTTGAAATAAATATATTGCCTAGCTCATTTCCATCAGTTCAGACTTTTCTAGTACAACAATTTTATATGGTATGAGAAAAGTGTTCTTAAGTTCAACACCCTACTTATGCAGTATTAAACAAAAAAGATTATGTGTCCTACATTGAATTCACGTTAAAGACCAAAATAGCATAGATGACTAGCCTGTTTCCATCGATTCAGACTAAATCAATTGGCTAGTGCATTAGTTCCATAGTGAGCATGTAAAAAAAGTTGTAAGCATTCACAGAAAAATATAAATTCTAAGCGTACATATGAATAAGGAAGCTTGCACCGAGATCTATCTATTATATTATTAAAACAACAAACAACCAACGGTGTAGATAAGCTATTGATAATGAAAGAAAAATAACCGGCCTAGATTAACTTCCTCTCACGTTATGGGGATCTCAATCTGCGCATACGCAGTCCTTATCTCCCACGTCTAAACACAATAGAAAAACAAAACCTCCATGAGTCCAGATATATCTCAACTACTATTTCTCTTTGACCAATGTGCACGTAAGCCGTGATTTCTGTTCCTTCTCTCAGATCGATGAAAAAACTCGGAGATCTCATCTAATGTGCCGCAAGGAGATCTACATGACATGTTGATCGACAAGACACTGCGATGGCTTTACCAGCTATACAGTCGCCCACTCCGTCTGTCTCATCTTCATCATATGGTATCCCATCTTTCCATCTCACCAATCGAACTGTTGGCGATGGTCGAGGACATCTTATTTTGGTTTGTAAGCAAGCCTTTCTCTTCTATTGACGAGCATAACAGGATCTGAAGTTCTAAACAGAGCGGATGCATGTGCTCCAGCCTGCAAAGAGTAGAAACCCATGGGTACAACCGCACGTCGTCTTCTACCGGCCATGGTGACGTACGTGTGGATCCCTGGACTGTATGGAGGCGATCATGTAGATACTCCAGGAAGCATTAGCATGCAGGTGCAAGCCATCTGAGCATGCTAGCGGGAGCTGCTAGCCATGCATAGAAACTGCAGGCAGATCGATCCCTGTAGTTATCTATGATCAAGATATATACCATCATCTTGCAGGGTGTGCATGGTAACTGGTACGTATATGTTGGTGCTTTGCTATAAGAACATAATATACAGCCCGTATATGTCTCTGGGGTTTCATATGTTGAATATCAGAATTGAAATTACCCAGTTCTTATTTGAGAGAGAAGTGCAATTTTTTGTTGTGCTATTTGGTGTTTAGAGCCGTGTGCTACATTTACTTTTTTTATACTCCTCTGATCCCTTTTAATTTGTATGGTGCTGCTAATTACAATACAATGGAACTTTTGAACACACAGAGGAAGGTTGTTTCTTTTGTACACATAGAGGATTTTATAATCAGATTTATCTTCGTGCATCCCTGACTAGAGAAGGTAAGAGCTTTACTATAAAGGAACACGCCAATTGCTATTTTTTTCTAAAAGGGAATTAGCCGATTGATTTAATTGTCCTGAAGAGAAACACTGTAATTTTTATATAATCACAGAAAAATGTTTTATTTTGGCATTTTTTGAGTAAAAACATTTTACATAAAGTTAGTTTGGACACAGAATGTTGATCGGATAGAGAGAAATACTAGCTTAATACAATATTTCTTATCAGATTAGTGGGTATTGCTTCAGCTTCCCCTATATCCTAGAAACAAGCAAAATCAAAAGCCTCAGCTAAACCCGTATTCTTTTTTGTTCATCTTTGCAGGTGTAAGATCCTTTCGGCTAATTATTTGTAGAACACATGACAATAAAGTTTCAGTAAAATCATTTGGGGGTAACGGCAGTACCGGTGAATACTCTGCCAGTATGAAAAGTTCTTAATGCAAGTCGAGTAGCCGGCTCCCCAATTGATTGACCCGCAATAATATCTACGGCTTCTCCCAATTCGACCAGATCACTATGAGTGGGACTCCGGCCATAACATAATTGACAGATCCAAGAAGTGCTCCGACAAGTAAAGGAGGTTCTAATATATATTGGTTGTGCTCGAAATGGTCGTGCTCGAAAGGCAGCTATGAATCGATGTGAGGTACATCATACATCTTGCTTTTTTTCTTGCTTGATTAAAACAGTAGGTCAGTTAATATATATTTTGTTAAACAGCAATGTACATGTTTATTGCTATTGCTACCGAGCCCTACTGTCAACACGAAAGAATCATAGGGAGAAACTATCAACAAATTTCACAACAAAATATGTAGGAGTATATCATAAAAGGCAACCTTCTAAAATTCTTAACTTTCAGAATAATGTGCTGCCTCACATCAATTATGTCTCCGGTCAGCACATGCGCTGGCGAACCGCATGCATATGCCATCTGAATCTGCAATCTTTTACCTTCGAGCCATGTATGACTTTGGTTATGGCTGCACCAAATAAGATTAGCTGAATATCCGGGTTACTTCGAGCTTAGGAACCGGTAGAGCAACGGTTTGCATGCATGCTACAAGGATAGCTTTGAGATACCCATGGTATGTGGGAAGACCGCTGCATCAGTGCAAGGGCCAGATTGAGAGCACACCAAAACATAAAATACAATTTTTTCGCGACTATTTACTTACTATTGGTAAAGAAAATTTCTTACTCACAGGTATAATGTGCCGGCTGGAAAACACCATAGAAGATGTGACTATAATATTTTAACCATAATTGCACTCTTTATGCAGTTGAAACAATCTGGAAGTTGAAGGTGAAATCTTCAACGAGATAGCACAGTGAGGCCTAGGTGAAACATGTGATTTATGTTTTGTCTAGCTGTGGAACTCCGAAGTAAGTGGTGCAATCTATCGGTTTCAATGCAAAATTGGTGCACAGAAAGCTGTCATATTATGGTTCCCCATTTTCAGAAGAATTGGACGAATACACATATCTCTCCTTATGCAACAATATTTATACATCGAGGAAAATATGTATTATTTATTGTATTGTTTTTCCACATATTTGTTTTGCTGGTGTGTAAAATTTGTGAGTGTTGTATGTTGGGCTTTTTAGTATATATATTACATGTTATATTACTTGAAAATCAGTTCACTAATGATGTCATTAAATTTCTCAACAATCATGTGTTGCATTGATATCCTATACAGAGAGAAGTCCCTTACATCGATGGCTGAGTGGCAACGACTAATAATCTTTGTTGGCACGAGAACATCAAATCGCAACTTCTTTTGCTTGCTATCTATGCTCGATGTAACAACAAAAGCTTACTTCCTTGGACCAAGTGAAATAATAAAGCTTTTTCTTCACATATATCATGTTTTCTTCATTTCTGCTTGCACCGGATCCTTTAGGAAAATGGTTTGTTGACGTGGCAATATAATTTTGGTTATTCAGCGTTTGTATGGAAGTCCCCCTAGCATGTTTTTGTAAACTTATCAATTAGATTTGTCAATTTACCCTTGTACGGAAGTCAATGTCATTTATCTTGGTTCATATATATGCCATCACATTAACAATATAAATTAGATGATTATGTTCTTACTGTTCTTATGATTTATCAACAAGGAGCATAATAGATATGCAGCGGATATCGCTAATGTATCCAGTCAATCACCCATCTTTGTAAATGCTACCATAAATGGAAAAATCACTCCACAAGCTTGGAGTGACAATCAATTGCTCGAATTGACAAAAAAGATGCAAGTTGAATGGTAGAATCCACAACTACGTAATATAACTTTCAAGTCTAAATAATGAACTTACTCAAAATTTGTATTTATAACATGTGAACAGAAAAACATCTAGCCGCGCAAGTGCGCGGGCCACCTAGCTAGTTCTTTTTAAATGAACCTTGCAAGTTGCAACTAGGGGCAATTTCTCTCATAGAGGAAAAGCAAATCCATAACTAGAGGACCGGCGAAGTGTGCACGCCAGAGAGGCCTCCATCGGCCCATAATAATTCGACGAAATAGGGCCTTGCTGTCCTAAAACTAGAATCTTGTCCAAACCTGTTTATTATGTACCTTCAACCTAGTTACTCTTAGTTATTTGGGTCTAGTGTTCAATCAAAATGTACACGCACACGGAACTCATGGGACGTACCGGAGATCGTACCGACAATATACAGATATTACATTCAAATGTGGGCCCGGACGTACAAGTTGACACACCTGTTCGACACGTGCAAACTTACCCATGGCACCCACTATGCGGCTTGACAGTATGGTCCACGTCGCATTAGGTCTGGTGATCCCACGCTGACTTGCGGGGCGACACGTCCAAAATTGAAGGCAGGTAGACACGTGTAAGCGCAGGTGCACATAATAATTGGCATCAAAACTGACATGTGGAGCCCACACTACTAGAAAAAAGCTTATTAGTGGCGCACCGGTTTTGGCTATTAGTGGCGCACTTGGTGTGCCACTGCTATCAAGGCGCCGCTAACTATTAGCATGGCGCACTAGTGGTGCACCGATACGTCTCCAACGTATCCATAATTTCGATGTTCCATGCTTGTTTTATGACAATACCTACATGTTTTGCTCACACTTTATAATGTTTTTATGCGTTTTCCGGAACTAACCTATTAACAAGATGCCACAGTGCCAGTTCCTGTTTTCTGTTTTTGGTTCCAGAAAGGCTGTTCGGGCAATATTCTCGAAATTCGACGAAACGAAGACCCAACATCTTATTTTTCCCGAAGACCAACACCGAAGGAGAGTCGGAACTCGGAGGCGGGCCGAGGGCCACCACCAGGGGCGGCGCGGCCCCAGGCCTGGCCGCGTGGCCTATGGTGAGGAGGCCCTGTGTGCCTCCTACGTCGCCTCTTCTCCTATAAGACCCCTTTCGACCTAAAAACGCGATACGGATTGACGAAACTCCAAAGACTCTGGGCGCGCCGCCATCGCGAAACTCCAATCGGGACAGAATCTCTGTTCCGGCACGCCGCCGGGACGGGGAAGTGCCCCGGAAGCCATCTCCATCGACGCCACCGCCTCCATCATGCTCCGTGAGTAGTTCCCCCATGGACTACGGGTTCTAGCTGTAGCTAGTTGGTATTCTCTCCTCCATGTACTTCAATACAATGATCTCATGAGCTGCCTTACATGATTGAGATTCATCTGATGTAATCGGTGTTGTGTTTGTTGGGATCCGATGGATTGTTACATTATGATTAGTCTATCTATAAATATGTGAAGTTATTGTTGCTGCAATCTTGTTGTGTTTAATGCTTGTCACTAGGGCCCGAGTGGCATGATCTTAGATTTAAGCTCTATACTTATTGCTTAGATTGTATCTACAAGTTGTTTGCACATGTCTATGTCCGGAACCCGAGGCCCCAAAGTGACAGAAATTGGGATAACCGGAGGGGAAGGCGTAGGTATGAGGATCACATGTTTTCACGGAGTGTTAATGCTTTGCTCCGGTGCTCTATTAAAAGGAGTACCTTAATTTCCAGTAGATTCCCTAGAGGCCCGGCTGCCACCGGCTGGTTGGACAAAAGATGTTGTACAAGTTTCTCATTGCGAGCACGTATGAATATATATGGAAAACATGCCTACATGATTAATAATCGTGATGTTCTGTCTTAATACTATTTCAATCCTATCAATTGCCCAACTGTAATTTGTTCACCCAACACTTGTTATTGGAGAGTTACCACTAGTGTAGATAGCTGGGAACCCCGGTCCATCTCTCATCATCATATACTCGTTCTACATGTCATTGGAAGTAGTGTCAACTATTTTATGGTGCCATTGCTCTCATATTACTGCTACTACTGATGTGTTACTGTTACTGCTCTCATATTACTGCTGCTTTCACATCACCCCTGTTACTAGTGCTTTTCCAGGTGCAGCTGAATTGACAACTCAGTTGTTAAGGCTTATAAGTATTCTTTACCTCCCCTTGTGTCGAATCAATAAATTTGGGTTTTACTTCCCTCGAAGACTGTTGTGATCCCCTATACTTGTGGGTTATCAAGACTATTTTCTGGCGCCGTTGCCGGGGAGGCATAGCTCTACTCATAAGTTCACCTGGGGAGTACACTCTACCTCTCTCTCTCTCTCTCTGCTTTTATTTTATCTTGTCTTGCTAGTTTACTTCTGTCTAGTTTATTTTTGCTTAGTTTATTTCTATCTAGTATTATTTTGCTTAGTTTACTTTTGTCTAGTTTATTTTTGTCTTGTTTTATTTTCCCTATATACCCGAAAATCCATAAAAATTTGAAAAACCTAAAAATTAAAAACTGTTGCTATGGGAGAACCTACAACCTATTTGGAGCTTATAGAATTATATAATAATTATAGAGAATCGAGAAAGGGTAAAGTTATGAGTGCTGTGATAGAAAAATTAAATACAATTGCTAAAATCTTGCTTAAACGCCATGATATAAACTGTTGCTCTAAACAGGATACTAAACATCTTAAATTTCAATGTGGCTTTAGTGAGGAAGTTTTAATTAAGAACTATAATTGGAATAGCTATATTCATTTTGGGTTCGAAGAAGTAGAACAATTTGTCTTATTTATGGGAGCCTCTGAGATAGAATCATTCATGTCTAAAAATTATGAAACTTGTGCTGTTTGTAAGGACCTTAAAGATTATGTCTCTTCTATCCTTAATTTTTGCATAGAAAGTTACAGCGATAATCCTTATATCATTGATTATAAAGAGAGACTCATTAATGCACAAGAATGCACTCACAATTTGCAGGAACCGGTGGAAGAAGAAATTGATGAACCTGAAAGCTCATTGGATGAAAAAGAGGAGGAAATTGATGAACCTGAAAGCTCATTGGATGAAAAAGAAGAGGAGAGTGATGAACAAAAGGAGGAAGAATGGATTAGCTACCCATGCCAACCTTCTAATGAGAGTAACTCTTTATCTCTTACACTATTTGATTGTCCTCCATGCTTACCGAAAGAGGATGAATGTTATGTTCCTGTGGATTCTCTTGAAATATTCCCTATGAGTAAAACTTGTGAGAATAATTATGCTACTGTTATCTATGATAATCCATGCTACTTTGATAAATCTTATGATAATGCTTTGTTTGTGCCTGATGTCGAAATGCATGGTACTAAAGAGTTTTGCTTAGCAAATGTTTATGATAAATCTCTAGATGATGGTCCTATGTTACTTGATAATATTAATTGTACTACTAATGAAAAAGGGATTGGAGAGTTCTTGACTTTATCTATGAGTCCCATATCTTTTGAGATTGATCAATCATCTTGTTATATTATTGATAAAAGTGGGTTTGAAAGTTTTAATCCTATTATTTCTGAGCTTGATAAAAATTATGTGTTTGTGAATCATGAAAAGCATGCTTTATGTGATAGTTATGTTGTTGAGTTTATCCATGAAGCTACTGAAAATTATTATGAGAGAGGAAAATATGGTTGTAGAAATTTTCATGGTACTAAAACACCTCTCTATATGCTGAAACTTTTGAAGTTACTCTTGTTTTATCTTCTTATGCTTGTCACTTTGTTCTTCATGAATTTATTTGTGTACAAGATTCCTATGCATAGGAAGTGGGTTAGACTTAAATGTGTTTTGAACTTGCTTTTTGATTCTCTCTTTTGCTTCAACTCTCACCCTTATGTGAGCATCATTAAAATTGCTGAGCCCATCTTAATGGCTATAAAGAAAGCACTTCTTGGGAGATAACCCATGTGTTTATTTTGCTACTGTTTTGTTGTGTCTTGGAATTTGTTACTACTGTAGCAACCTCTCTTTATCTTTATTTTATTGCAATGTTGTGCCAAGTGAAGTCTCTAATAGAAGGTTGATACTAGGTTTGGATTTCTTCGCAGAAACAGATTTCTATCTGTCACGAATCTGGGCAGATCTCTCTGTAGGAAACTCAGAAAAATCTGCAAATTTACGTGCGTGATCCTCGATATGTACGCAACTTTCATTCGTTTTAAGTTTTCTGATTTGAGCAACGGAAGTACCTCGTAAAAATTCGTGTTTACTGGCTGTTCTGTTTTGGCAGATTCTGTCTCTGTTTTTTGCATTGTCTCTTGTGGACTTTAAGTGAGGCTTTCTAGACGTGGAGAGCTGTAGCTAATGTTTTATTGAGTTCTTGCAATGTGTCACTACAGGACTAAAGTGGATTAAAGTTTTTTGAGTACTAACCCCTCTAATGAAGTTTATGAGAAGTTTGGTGTGAAGGAAGTTTTCAAGGGTCAAGAGAGGAGGATGATATATGATCAAGAAGAGTGAAAAGTCTAAGCTTGGGGATGCCCCCGTGGTTCATCCCTGCATATTTCAAGAATACTCAAGCGTCTAAGCTTGGGGATGCCCAAGGCATCCCCTTCTTCATCAACTTATTAGGTTTCTTCTATTGAAACTATATTTTTATTCGGTCACATCATATGTACTTTACTTGGAGCGTCTTTAATTTTGTTTGTGTTTGAATAAATTCGGATCCTAGCAATCCTAGTGTGGGAGAGAGACACGCTCCGCTTTTTCATATGAACATTGGTGTTCTTCGTTTTATTTTTAATGTTCATGGCGGAGTTGAAAACTGTTGCACTTATTGATATTTGGTTGGAAACAGAAAATGCTTCATATTGTCTTGGATAATTTGATACTTGGCAATTGTTTTGAGCTCTCAAGTAGATCATGTTTACTCATGCATCATGTAGTCTAAATCTATTAGTGGAGAACTACCGTAGAGCCTGTTGAAATTGATTTGCATGATTGGTCTCTCTAAGGTCTAGATATTTTCTGGTAAAAGTGTTTGAGCAACAAGGAAGACAGTGCAGAGTTTTATAATGCTTGCAATTTGTTCTTGTGTAAGTTTTGCTGTACCGGTTTATACTTGTGTTTGCTTCAAACAACCTTGCTAGCCAAAGCCTTGTACTGAGAGGGAATGCTTCTCGTGCATCCAAAACCTTGAGCCAAAACCTATGCCATTTGTGTCCACCATATCTACCTACTATGTGGTATTTCCTGCCATTCCAAATAAATACTTCATGTGCTACCTTTAAACAATTCAAAAGGTATTATCTCTTATTTGTGTCAATGTTTTATAGCTCATGAGGAAGTATGTGGTGTTTTATCTTTCGATCTTGTCATTTACTTTTGACAGACTTTCACAATGGACTAGTGGCTTCATCCGCTTATCCAATAATTTTGCAAAAAGAGCTGGCAATGGGGTTCCCAGCCCCAATTAATTAACTTGCATTAATAATTCTCTTCACATGTTTTGCTCTGATCTATCAGTAAGCAACTTAAATTTGCAAATAGACACTCCTCCATGGTATGTGAATGTTGGAAGGCACCCGAGGATTCGGTTAGCCATGGCTTGTGTAAGCAAAGGTTGGGGGGAGTGTCATCTAATAAATAAAACTAAAGTACATGTGTAAACAAAAGAGAAGAGGGATGATCTACCTTGCTGGTAGAGATAACGTCCTTCATGGGAGCCGCTCTTGAAAGTCTGGTTGATAAGGTAGTTAGAGTACCCATTACCATTCGTTGACAACAACAAACACCTCTCAAAATTTTACTTTTATGCTCTCTATATGATTTCAAAACTTGAAAAGCTCTAGCACATGATTTAATCCCTGCTTCCCTCTGCGAAGGGCCCTTCTTTTACTTTATGTTGAGTCAGTTTACCTACTTCCTTCCATCTTAGAAGCAAACACTTGTGTCAACTATGCATTGATTCTTACATACTTGCTTATTTGCATTCATCATATTACTTTGTGTTGACAATTATCCATGAGATATGCATGTTGAAAGTTGAAAGCAACTGCTGAAACTTATATCTTCCTTTGTGTTGCTTCGATGCCTTTACTTTGAATTTATTGCTTTATGAGTTAACTCTTATGCAAAACTTTTGATGCTTGTCTTGAAAGTACTATTCATGAAAAGTTTTGCTATATGTTATCTATTTGTTAGCAACTATAGATCATTGCCTTGAGTCACTTCGTTCATCTCATATGCTTTGCAATAGTATAATTAAGATTATGTTGGTAGCATGTCACTTCAGAAATTATTCTTTTTATCGTTTACCTACTCGAGGGCGAGTATGAACTAAGCTTGGGGATGCTGATACGTCTCCAACGTATCCATAATTTCGA
>JAUUTY010001705.1:0-20000 GCA_030979885.1 Lolium multiflorum
GAAAATTTTAGCGACAAAATAAGTACGCATCTTAACATCATCGAAAAACAAGCCACTAAGAGTAGATAACTTAGTCATGTGTTCAACAACACTTTCTTTTTCAGTACCACAAAAGGGTGTTTTCTAAACAATAGCTATATGAGATAGATCAAGAGAAAAATCATAATCTTTATCCCTAATGTTTATAGGAGATGTGGCAAATTTAGGATCAGGAGATAGTTTATATCTAACAGCATGTTCTGCAAGCAACTTTTTAATTTTTCTTGCATCAGTAGTAGCATTGCATTTTTCAATAAAATCATCATCAAGCTCTACATAATCTTCATCAAGATCATCACTAGAATATTCAACAGACTCAGGTGAATTAACAGGTGTAGCAGCATTTTCATTAGGAGTTTCAGTATTTTCAATTTGTCTAGACTTAGCAATTGTAGCATCTAGAAAAGATCCTAACGAACCATCATTATCAAGCACAGCAGAAGCATCATCACAATTATGAGAGGAATTTTCAGATTCAGCAGAAGTACCAGCATTTGAAGCTTGTGGTGGTGAAACAAGTTGACTTATCACAGATGGTGAATCAAGAGCAGCAGAGGTACTCAGAGTTGTACCTTTTCTTGTAGTGGATGGTAATATGGCGATCTTAGTATCGCGAGGTTTACCCATGATGGAGAATTTGCAGCGAACAATATCAATCCAAGTGAACTTCCAAATAAAGTACCGGGAGCAACGGCGCCTTAAAATAGTCTTGATGACCCACAAGTATAGGGGATCGCAATGGTCTTCGAGGAAGTATTACCCAATTTATTGATTCGACACAAGGGATACAAAGAATACTTGTAAGCCTTAACAGTGAGTTGTCAATTTCACACTGAAATAGACTTGCTCGCAAGAGTTTATCGGAGTCTTTTTATAACGTAGGAATAGTAAAATAACAACGGTGAAATAAAGACAGCAAAGAGGATTATAGTAAACAACAGGATTAAAATACCGTAGGCACGGACGGATTAACGGCGTTGCATGGATGAGAGAAACTCATATAACAATCAAAGCATGGGCAATAATAATAAAACGTCCAAGTACTAATCAATCAATAGGCATGTGTTCCATATTTAGTCGTACGTGCTCGCAATGAGAAACTTGCACAACATCTTTTGTCCTACCAGCCGGTGGCCGGGCCTCTAGGGAAACTACTGGAAATTAAGGTACTCCTTTTAATAGAGTACCGTGAGCAAAGCATTAACACTCCGTGAACACATGTGATCCTCACATCACTACCATTCCTCCGGTTGTCCCGCCACTTCGGGGCCATTGGTTCCGACGACATGTGTATACAACTTGGGTGTAAGATCATAAACAACGAATATCTTCATGAATCAATAACATGTTCAGATCTGAGATCATGGCACTCGGCCCTAGTGACAAGCATTAAGCATAACAAGTTGCAACAATATCATAAAAGTGACATCTACGCTGATACTAGGCACTATGCCCTAACAATCTTATGACTATTACATGACCAATCTCATCCAATCCCTACTATCCCCTTCAGCCTACAATGGGGGAATTACTCACACATGGATGGGGGAACATGGCTGGTCGATGGAGAGGCGTTGGCTATGATGGCGTGAAGATCTCCCTCCAATTCCCCGTCTCCTACGGAGGCCGTAACCCGGAGACTTCCGGCTCCCGAGACGCGAGCTCTCGCGATGCGGCGCTCTCCGGAGGATTTCCTCGGCGACTCGACTTCTCCCGAAAGGCGTTTAGGTCGAGTCGCGTGTCCGGGAAGGAGGGCGCCCGAGGTCACCGAGGGGGCCACCATAGGGCCGCCGGCGGCCCCCTAGGCCGCGTCGTCTTATGGTGTGGGGCCCTGCCTCCACCTTACTTGTCCTTCTCGCTCCGTCAGTATTCTCGGGAAAACAGGCCTTCCCGCATAAATTCGAGGATTTTCCCGAGTTGATTTCCTCGCACAAAAACGAGACACTGTAATGTACTTCGTCGAAATAAAGGTTAGTCCGTGTTAGTTGTATCCAAAATACACAAATTAGAGGCAAAACAATAGCAAAAGTGTTCCTGGAAAGTAGATACGTTTTGGACGTATTTTTTAGGGAAGAACAAACCTGTCCGTAGCCTATCAATGATAATGGCTCCCCTTCAAACTCCTCCCATCAACCCCGAATCGTTTTATAACAATTGTAGGCAGAGCTAGCCGATTTAACCAAAATCGCCTCCCAAGAGTAGAGCATCTTCGGGGCCAGTTGCCCGAGCTCCTTACTGGGAGCAGGGTAGAATAGTAGCAAAGAAGGTAGCTGCCAGAAAACTTTGAAGGGCAAACACCCTCTAGGCTTTAGTTATCCTGTTAAGTCCAAACTAATCCCGCTCTTAAGACTTCCCTAAGATGATATCATCAATATGCAAACCACCGACGGAGTCTCAACTTGACACCTCCGGCACACCACCACAGAACCAGCGTATATGTCACCACTCCAGTCACGAAAAGTGGTCACCCTTCACTCCCATCAAACAAGATAGGAAAGCTTATGCACCAGAGTCGATGTACCACGAGGGCTTAGCAGGACCAATTCCCTTCTTGAACCAAGAAGCTTCACAATGGCTCTTTAACTCCTCCTGGCTCAATCCTTGTGATCGCTGCTTAGATCAGTCCACCATCCTTGACGATGACTTCAGCTTGGAAGCTCGCCAATCGTGGGAGGCTCCTGATCAAGTGGCAGCTTAAACTCTGTATTTTTAAAGTCGATGTCCGAGCATCGACTGTGTGCTGAAATTTTTTTGTATTTTCAATTTTTTATTAGCCGATCGGGATCTGCAATCGGTCCCGGGTACATACTTCTTGGCTTTGTACCTTCTCCATGTGTATGCCCCAGCCTAATCCTTCAAGTGATTGAAGATATCGGCTTTTCACCCAATTCAAGCTTTTCGCCACTCACCATGCGAAATAGCATATCGCAAGAACACTTCGGTGTGTAATAATTTTAGCTTTATCAGTCGAATCCTGCTTCCTTGTAGTTGTTTCATCCCATCATTTATTGACAAATGTTGGCCATGGCTTATCCCTGACCACTTCGATCTTTCTACCCATCAACCAAACCCACATCTCACTTTTCTCCATTGCCGCCAAATCAATGATGAACACAAGCAGAGTAGGTGGAGGCTAATTGTGGCCGATTGCTAGAATCGGTCTCCTTCTTCATTGCCATGCTTAGTGAAGGTTGCTTACAACTTCTTGGCTCCCTGCTACGACAACGTGGCCTATTTGAAGTGAGATCCTTGTTTATTTGGGCCGATCGCAGTGATCGGCCTTGCCAGTACGTCCACAGACTTGGATCTTGCTACTCGGTCGGCCCGTGGATAAGACTAGCCTCACCTCGTTTTGTAGCTTCGATGCGCTCACGCCCGTATTGATTCCGCAGAGTCATTTGGTCGTTGTTTCGATGTTCTTGCGCACCAGCAGATATCGATCGAATCATCTCATTGAACAACCTCCACTTCATCTTCATCCCATTGTATGATGCATTGATGCATTGTGGATGGAATGCAACAACATGCGGATCTAATCCTTTCCCAGCGGAACAGCATAAGTGCTCTTGCCGTCGACGATGAAGAAGGATGTAGGATGGTCTTTCGGCCGACAGTTAAGTCCACGTTCGTAACACCCTTGGCTTCGACTGCTGGTCGTTGAAATCGCTTAGCGTGACGTTGGTCTTGACCAGATCTTCAGTAGAACGTCCCAAACATCGTAACATGGAGTACGACATTATGTTGATCGCTGCCCCGTGTCAACTAGCATCTTGCTAATAGGCTGCCCGTTGATATAACCCTTCGTGTATAGGGCCTTCGATGCCTATAGCTCCTTTCGTGGCTTTCAAAGATAATCGCCGTGCCCGGCAATCAAATCAAACACGATACTTCCTCGTCTTTTTGGAGCACAAAACTCGACGGAGAACGAACACCATGTTTGTATCACCCGATGTCCCTGCCTTTTGTCTGGTTGGGTCGCCACACTTTCTTCTGCTGGCGCAGTCGTCTGTTTGCTGAATTTCTTACGGTCGTATCGGGCCGTGCTCTCCTCAACGTGCATGCACTGCGCCCTGCTTCCTCCAAGCTTCGAGCCGTTGCACTCGCGCTTTTGGGAGTGGTCGAGTCCATCAGACACCACCTTGGCCTGGGTGATATCTATCTTCTCTTCTCTCGACTCCTCAAAAGTCTTCATCTTGGGATGACTCGGCTCGTTTGTTCCGAGGTGGAGAGGTCCTAGACGCTGGAACACCGCAACTTCATTTGTTCCCTTCCTCTTCGGTCTATTCTGCGCAGTTCTCGATTGTAGGCAATCGGCTCATTCCGACAAACAGTGTTTGAAGAAAGGACAATTCCAATGTCTATCCACGTCCTCTTGCTCCCTTAACCTCCCGCTGTGACGCTCATCCCCTTCGTATCGACGGTATTTCCCGTTGTCACATCGGACCGACGATATCTATCATCATCTACGTCGTAGCGCGGACGTCGGTCGTACTGCTGTCGTTCATATTTGTTAAGGAGGTGCGCTGAAAGTGGTCGTTGATACCGCACGCTTATCACCTCTTCTTCAGTCAAATACCGTCTGTTATCATGCTGGGGCTTGTCACAGGACGGCTCCTTCTTATCCTTGCCACGAGAGCGATCACTCTCCCGGCTTACTCATGGCGATCTGCAAGCCCTGCCATATGAATATCAAACGAGAAACCTGGCTCGCGTCCCATGCACTCTGACCGAGATCGACCATGTTGAGTTCTGGAAACGGCTGCGTGTCAACTCATGGCAAACTGCCCGAAGAGTAATCGGCCTTGTTCTATCGCTATTTGAATCTGTCTCCTTGTGTCATAGGACAGAACGTGTGATGCCATTTGCGTTATGGCATGCCGTTCGTTCATCTCTTGGGGCGTGGGGATTTTGTGGCCTTCTGGTAACTTCAGCTGTTTTCTTCAGCAGCAAATCAAAAATTTGTTCCGTTTTGCTCAAATCGGGTCAAAACCCCTCGCTGTGCCCCGGTTGCTTCACCCATTTGGCAGGACACGGTTTTGGCCCCCGAGTCCACTCAGCTACAACAACCTCCTGATCTCCTGCAGAACCTTCATCTTCGTCTCCTGTCTCGATCGGGCGACGCGCTTGTATTGTCCTGGTACAAGCCCGGATGGCGCTGTTCATATGCCGTCAACTTCTGAACCATGTGCGCAGAATTGTACTCTGCTTTGAAGGTCACATCTTTGAGCGGCGCTGACAAATTTTACCGTCAAATTTCACCGTTTACCCCGTTAGGCGAACCGAATAAAATCGGTTCTCGACTGGCCCCGAACCTCTGGATGTACTCCGATACCGTCTCTCCTCGTCTCCGCCGCAATCGGCAAGGCTAGCTTCCGTAGTTTCAATGGCTGTACATGGGAATGTTCTTCCACCGTCTCACGTCCGAATCGAGTCCTGCAGCTAACGAGGTGTACCACCCAAAGGCCGGACCCGTGAGAGATCGGCGAGAAGAACCTCACACGTAGCTCGTCTCAAGCTGAGACCATGCCCAATCAGGCCAAGTATCGCCCTCACGTGCCCGATCGAGTTGGTCCTTCGATCCACTAAATTTGTGAAGTCGTGAGCCGATACTAGGTGGCAAAGGACGTCGTAGTCGTTGGGATACGGCTTGGAGCGATCATCTCGCGTTCTTCGGCAAGATGCCGAACTTGTCTCTCATGATGGCGTGATCTCATCCATCGTAGGAGCTGCGGAAGCTGATCGTTCATGACTTGTACTCGTGCATATTTAGTTAGCTACGCCTCGTTTCTCAAGATTCTGCTTCCAATCGCCTCGCTCCAACGACCCTCCCGCCGTGCGCTCCCGCCGGAACCGGGTCATCCAGCTTGTTGGCAACCGGGCACGTATGTGCACACGTATCCATGTGGAATTTCCTTGGGCGGCCCATATAAGAATTGGTAGTCGCCCGGATCACCTCCAACCTTGTAGACGACGTACGCTGTGAACCTTGTTGTTGTGGAGCCGCAAACGTGTGTTGGGTGCTGGTGGCCTTGGGAGAGCGGTACCTCCCATTGGTGAGTTCCTAGAGCAGGACTTGACCGGAGAGTACTTGTGCTTCGTGACTTCTGCACCACATTGAGCGCGACACGCCCCAGAGTATTCACAGGCTCTCAGGATGCCGATGAAGAGAGTGAGCAACGGCATAGTTGACTTCCTGTCGCAGGGCGCCGTTCGTCCGAAGGGGGAGATAGATCTAGTCCATCTAGCGCGCCTTTTGGGTTGGAACCCTTTGAACTTGATCCCCTGCGATCCCAAAAGCGCCGATGAGATCGGCTTCAGGATGGCCTTGAGCTCATCATATCTCTTCTTATGTCAGGAGGCAGATCTTCATACTTGATCGGTTCCGCCGTCCGAGACGCAAGACGACATGGTTGTTGATGAAGATTGTCCCGATGTCCCACCTGGTTGTAATGTGTTGCCTGCCAAAACCCACCGGCGAGCAAGTGGTTAAGCAACACGAAGAGCCGGGAGGCTTCCAAGGCGGCAACGGGCCCTGGTCCCCCGACGTCGTCCCGCAATGTTCGGGCACACGTCCTAGCGGTTGCATACACCACCTTATACCCGGCTGTGAAGGTGTGGATTGCTTCGATTAGTTCCCCGCATGGCACATACGTAAACATTAAATACGAGCCCTTATCGGCTCTCAGGTTCTCCTGGTCGCACGTGGCTCAAAGAGCCGATCCACCCATGGTTCACGTTGGATTTTCAATGACATGGGGATCCTGCTTGATCACAACAAAGCTAAACCAATCTACGACAGTTTAGGGTTTTCACCGTATGATCGGAACATCCTTCACGTAGTTGAGCCTAATAGACACGAAAGATAATAGAAAACTAACCCTAAAAGAGGCCTAAAAACCAACATTACGTTAATTCCTGGAACATCCCTCTTAGGACTATCAACCATACCTAACGCACTCACCTGATCGTTCAACCCGTTTGCAAGGCCTACCATACATATATTAAACTAATCCTTGAAGAACAAGGAGCAACTATAATGGAGGATCCACCAAGTAACGAACAAAGCAAGATGTCGCTCTTACACTGGATAGGTGTAAGGGCAAATTAGATATTGAGGGATCGCACAACTAAGCGTATATGCGCAAGAAAATCATCTATGCAAGCCCCAAAACATCTACGATAAATAAGGCTACTCGCCATCAACAACGCTTCAAGACGAGCAACACAAGATAAACGAATACTGCTAGGCCGCTCGAGATCGCAAGATGCGATCTAGGCAAGATGATGCTTACCCGGGAGAAACCCTCGAAAGAAGGCGTGGCGCTGATCTGTGTTTGTTGTGAACGTGATTGTCCTCCTTCTTTTCCAATAACCCTAGATACATATTTATAGTCCAAGGGACTTTCTAATTTGACGTGCACCTAACCGTGCACGGTTAAACTCTAATCTTTTATCTAAACTACGATGCGATCTACTATATTGCGATACACGGCAATCTAGCCCAAACTCTTTCCAAGGCCGCTTCAAAGACGCTCCACGTGTATGTCCTTTAAGCCCATCTTCACTTACGGCCCATCTCCCGATTTGGCCAAAATCGTGATAACATGCACCCGGTTTTGGTAATGATAATTTCAAACCACTCGTTTTTCCTTCGAGGTCATGTCGTGGCAGCAGAACCGTCGCAGTATCCTTCATCATGATGTCTTGCCTTCTCAACTTCCCTGCACGATTTGATGGTTTTGGCACCACATCCTCGAAAACTGCTAGCATTAAATCGTTATATCCCCTTTTATTTAGCCACTTCTTGCAGTTCCCCTTCATCCTCTTCGCACCAGCGCTGGCGAACATGTGCTCACTAATGAGCTGCCTTCCTCATGCAGCTAAAGAACTGGTTCGAGGCCTCATAGCTCTCCACGGCCGCATGAGTTTCAAAGATGTTGAGCTCACGCATCATATCACACCGTGGTGCCAAAACGCTTTGGGAGCTCTGCCTCGGCTGCACAGGATGGCACACTGAACTTCGGAGTATCGAGTAACCCGAGTCTCATAAACATTCTTTATGTCCTCGGATCTGCAGGAGGTGGTGGGGGACTCAGGGCATCGAGCACATATTGGCAAGCTTCCATTGGCCAAAATCCTCACATGACGGAACCAGCCGTTGAAGTTGCTACCATTGCCCTTAAGCTTTTCTTTCTCTAGGAACTGTTAAAATTGATGGAGGGGGCGCCATGATCTACAACATATTTGCAAAGAGTTTAGACTAAGTTTATGATAAATTGAGTTCAATTTTAATTCTTAAATTAACTAGGTGAACTCCCACTCAAAACAACATCCCTCGCATTGTCTTAGTGATTACACGAACCAAATCCACTACACCAAGTCCGATCTTCACGAGAAAAGATGTAGTTTCAAAGGCGAACACTCAAAGTGTTCATCATATCATTCATATGACTCATGCTCTACCTTTCGGTATCCCGTGTTCCGAGACCATGTCTGTACATGCTAGGCTCGTCAAGGCAACATTAGTATCCGCGTGTGCAAATCTGGCTTGCACCCGTTGTATGCACATGTAGAGTCTATCACACCCGATCATCACGAGATGCTTCTAAACGACAAGCTTAAAGGTGCATACTAAGGATGAACACTTTATTATCTTGATATTTAGTGAGAGGGATCATCTTATAATGCTACCGCACGATCTAAGCAAAATAAGATGCATAAAAGGATTAACATCACATGCAATTCTTAATGTGTGATATGATATGGCCTTTCTTCTTGTGCTTTTGATCTCCATCTCCAAGACACGGACATGATCTCCATCATCACCAGCATGGAGTCAAGGTCAGTGGCGCCGCTTCATGGTTGTCCATCACTTATAGCTACTATAACAACTACTTGAAATAAAGCTATTACATGATGAATAGACACGCAAGTCTTAACAAAAATTAAAAACAACCATTAGGCTGCTCCCGGTTGCCATAATACAATAATGAACATCTCATACATCAAATATAATCATCATCACATCATGGCCATATCACATCACCAAACCCTGCAAAAACAAGTTAGACGCCTCTAATTTGGTTTGCATATTTTACGTGGTTTAGGGTTTTCGAGTAAGATCCAAACCTACGAACATGAACCACAACGGTGATACTAGTATTGACAATAGAAAGTATAAATTGCAATCTTCACTATGGTGGGAGAGACCACCCGCAAAGCCACTTATGCAATACAAGTTGCATGTCAAGCGTGGAGCAAGTCTCATGAGACGCGGTCATGTAAAGTTAGCCCGGCCGCTTCATCCCACCATCCCGCAAGATGCAAAGTACACAAACTAAAGCAACAAAAGCATCACCGCCCACAAACCATTGTGTTCCTCCGTGCAACATATCTATGCATAGACATGGCTGCAACCACTGATGGGGTTCGTAGCATAGAAAACAAAAATTTTCCTACCGCAAGATGAATAAAACCAACATATCTAATCTATGGAACACCCAAGATATGCCCAAGAGGCAATAATAAATGGTTATTATATATCTTTGTGTTTATGATAAATGTTTATATATCATGCTATAATTGTATTAACCGAAACATTAGTACATGTGTGATATGTAGACAACAAAGAAGTCCCTAGTATGCCTCTTAAACTAGCTTGTTGATTAATGGATGATTAGTTTCCTAATCATGAACATTGGATGTTATTAATAACAAGGTTATGTCATTGTATGAATGATGTAATGGACACACCCAATTAAGCGTAGCATAAGATCTCGTCATTAAGTTATTTGCTATAAGCTTTCGATACATAGTTACCTAGTCCTTATGACCATGAGATCATGTAAATCACTTATACCGGAAAGTACTTTGATTACACCAAACACCACCGCGTAAATGGGTGGCTATAAAGGTGGGATTAAGTATCCGGGAAAGTATGAGTTGAGGCATATGGATCAACAAAGGGATTTGTCCATCCCGATGACGGATAGATATACTCGGGCCCTCTCGGTGGAATGTCGTCTAATGTCTTGCAAGCATATGAATAAGTTCATAAGAGACCACATACCACGGTATGTAAAGAGTACTTGTCAGAGACGAGGTTGAACAAGGTATAGAGGATACCGATGATCAAACCCGGACAAGTAAAATATCGCGAGACAAAGGGAATTGGTATCGTATGAGAATGGATTCGATCACTAAAGTCATCGTTGAATATGTGGGAGCCATTATGGATCTCCGTATTCCGAATTAGTGGTCGGAGTGAGTACTCAACCATGTCCGCATAGTTCACGAACCGTAGGGTGACACACTTAAAGTTGGATGTTGAAATGGTGAACTTGAATATGGAATGGAGTTCGAATATTTGTTCGAAGTCCCGATGAGATCCTGGACATCACGAGGAGTTCAGAAATGTCCGGAGAATAAGATCATATATAGGAAGTCATATTCCAAGTTTGGAAATGATCCTGTGCATTTATGGCAGGTTCTAGAAGGTTCTAGAAAAGTCCGAAGAATGGCACTTTGGAAAGTGGAGTCCCAAGAGACTCCACTTGCATGACCAGCCAACCCTAAAGGGGAGGAGTCCAAGGTGGACTCCCCTAGGGTGGCCGGCCACCCCCTCCCAAGGGAAGGTGGGAATCCCACCTCTAGTGGGAGTCCTAGCTTGGGTAGGTTTCATGTGATATGGAAGGTTTTGGTTTGGGGTCTTATTCGAAGACTTGTAGACCAACTCTTGGGTGTTCCACCTATATAATGAGGGCCAAGGGGAGGGGGCCGGCCACCACAACAAGCCACAAGTTGGCCGCACCCCATTGAGGCCGGCCACCCCCTCTCCCCAAACCCTAGCCGCCCGCTCCTCCTTCTTCCCCGCACGCTTAGCGAAGCTCCGCCGGGATTCTCCACCACCACCGACACCACGCCGTCGTGCTGCCGGATTCAAGGAGCTACTACTTCCGCTGCCCGCTGGAACGGGGAGGTGGACGTCGTCTTCATCAACAACCGAACGTGTGACCGAGCACGGAGGTGCCGCCCGTTCGTGGCGCCGAACCCGATTGTGATCAAGATCTTCTACGCGCTTTTGCAAGCGGCAAGTGATCGTCTACCGCAGCAATAAGAGCCTACTCTTATAGGCTTTGGAATCTCTTCAAGGGTTAGTCTTGATCATCCCCTCGTTGCTACCGTCTTCTAGATTGCATCTTGGCTTGGATTGCGTGTTCGCAATAGGAAAATTTTTATTTTCTATGCTACGTTATCCTACAAAGGGTAGAGTGTCTATGCATAGATGGTTGCACGAGTAGAACACAATGATTTGTGGGCGTTGATGCTCTTGTTATCTTTAGTTGAGTACTTTGCATCTTTGTCATAGTGGGATGAAGCGGCCCGGGCTAACTTACATGACCGCGTTCATGAGATTTGCTCCACGCCCGACATGCAACTTGTATTGCATAAGTGGCTTTGCGGTGTCTGTCTCTCCTACTATAGTGAAGATTCAATTTATTCTTCTATTGACAACACTAGTATCACCGTTGTGGTTCATGTTCGTAGGTAGATTGATCTTACTCAAAACCCTAAACCACGTAAAATATGCAAACCAAATTAGAGAACGTCTAACTTGTTTTTGCATGGTTTGGTGATGTGATATGGCCATAATGTGATGATGACTATGTATGAGATGATCATTATTGTATTGTGGCAACCGGCAGAGCCTTATGGTTGTCTTTAATTTTCATGTTGAGTAGTATTTCAAAGTAGTTGTAATAGTTGCTACATGAGGTGAACAACCATGAAGCCGGCGCCATGAACCTTGACGCTACGCGGACGATGATGGAGTTCATGCCCGAAGATGATGGAGATCATGTCCGTGCTTTGGAGATGAAGATCAAAGGCGCAAAGACAAAAGGGCATATCATATCACATATGAATTGCATGTGATGTTAATCCTTTATGCATCTTATTTTGCTTAGATCGCGACGGTAGCATTATAAGATGATCCCTCACTAAAATTTCAAGATAATAAAGTGTTCATCCTTAGTAGCACCGTTATCAAGTCTTGTCGTTTCGAAGCATCTCGTGATGATCGGGTGTGATAGATTCAATAAGTACATACAACGGGCAAGACAGTTTTGCACATGCGGATACTAAGGTGGCCTTGACGAGCCTAGCATGTACAGACATGGTCTCGGAACACGTGATACCGAAAGGTAGAGCATGAATCATATGATTGATATGATGAACACTTTGAGTGTTCGCCATTGAAATCACACATTTTCTCGTGATGATCGGGTTTAGGTGCGGTAGATTTGGTTCGTGTGATCACTAAGACAATGCGAGGGATATTGTTTTGAGTGGGAGTTCACCTAGTGTTTTAATTATATTGAATTAAAATTTTGAACTCAATTTATCATAAACATAGTCTGAGTAGTATTTTGAATTAATTTTGTAGTATTGGCATCCGTTTACTACTATGCGCTAGTCTTGTTATTGAGATAGAAATACTGTTAAAATCTGATAAGAAACTTTACGGATTAGTACCGTATTGTTAAAGAATCAAGAATTGATTAAGTCCTATTGCAAACTTTTAGTGAAACTCACTTTGTTGATTCAGAGAGCTATGGTTTCAATTAGTACCTAAAGTTATCTTGTCTCCGTGAAACTTGAAGTTCAAATCATGTTTGAAAAGTAAGGAGCTGAAAATTTAGTTTTCAGAAATAATCAAGGTATGAGATATATGTGATATCTAAGACCTTATTGCAAGATGATAGAATATAATTTGGTGAGACTACATAAACTCATAAGTTTTATGGGAATGTATGAAGGTTGAAGACGCCAGGCGTCACAATCCTCCAACTATTGGAGCACTAACGATATTCGCATATCCATGAAGTTATCATCCTTAGTATGCACCGTTGCTAAGACTCGTCGTATCGAAGCATCACGTGATGATCGGGTGTTATAGATTCTACGTGTGCTTACAATGGGTGCAAGCCAGATTTGCACATGCGAATACTAAGGTTAAACTTTATGAGCCTAGCATGTACAGACATGGTCTCAAAAAGTCGTCATGATATGATGGATAAAATTATGAGTGAAATTGTTCATCATATTAAAAGGTTACTAATAGTGAAATCCTAACACTTGTCATATGATGATCAACTTCAAAGAACCTCAAGGTTATTGGTATTTGATCAACAAACCTAGAAGTTATTGATATTGAAGTGTTTTTCTGAATAATGAGGAAAGCTAAAAGAGAAACTACAAAAGATTATTGGCAGAAAGAAAGAAAGAAAAGACTAGAAAGTCTAGCTCATGTGTATATAAATGATATACATGTTATGGATGTATTCCTCATTTGGTCACACAATAAAATTCTTGGGTATTTGTACCACATTGGTTGGTATGAAGTGTCATACAAAACAACGCAATACAAGAGTACAATGGCCTAAGTGACTAACAAGGAATATGATAGGTATGCACGTCTGGAACAAAAATAAAGTGTTATTATGTTCATCGTTGGCATTCTATCTAGCCCTTAGAATTTATAATAAAGAACTTAATAATTGTTATTTTGCTCTGGTCAAATGAAAACAATGAGTTGTTCAAATTATGACATTACTCCATGAACGATGGATAAGTTATTATAAATCTTAATGGTGAAACACACATACATAACACTGACGCTAAAATGCCATAAGGCAAGTGATTTGAATTCCACTCATTTGTGGAACCGCCATTTAGGTCATGTTAGAAAGGAACGCATGAAGGAACTCCATGTAAATGGATTTTTGGAGTCACTTGATTTTTGAATCATTTGACGCTTGCAAATCTTTTCTAAAGAGAATGATTAAAATACCGTTCATAGGCCAAAAGTTGAACGGGCAACTAACTTAGTGGAAAAATACATGATGATGTATGTGGTTCACTGGGCATAGTTGTGTGGAGATTCTTCTACTTCATGAAAACTTTCAATGAATTGAGTATATATGTGGATATATTCAATAAGGAAGAAGTTTGAAACATTTGAATGGATTCAAATAAATTTCAGCATGAAGTGGAAATCATCGTAATAGAAAAGTCGAATATCTATGATTGGATCATGGTAGAAATATTTGAATTACGATTTTTAGCGAACATCTAAGAGAGTTATGAAATTGTTCTACAACTCACATTTTTGGAGTATCATAATGATGATGTAGTATCCGAGATATGTATCCAAACCTTGTTGGATTAATGATGAGATAAAATATTATGACGCCATTATATTTTTGTGGATTATGCTTTAGTGACTACCGCTTTTACACTAAATAGAGCATCATCATGATCCGTTGAAATGACACCATACAAGTTATGGTATGGGTATAAACCCTAATAGTCTTTTCTTTAAATTTTGGTCTAAGAGTTTACAACCAAAATCGGATGAATGTCTTTGTTGGTTATCCCAAAGATTTAATTGGGAATTCTTCCCACAAGACAAAGACAAAAGTGTTTGTCAATGTTTCTTATTTCCGAGAAATTGTTTCTAGTGAAGTATTTGGGTGGGAGGACAATATAATTTGATAAGGTTTATGAACCTGAGCATAATGATCAGAGTAGCGCAGCATCGGAATTGGTTTCGGAAGCGGCCATAACGATCATGGCTCCCATGACTACAAAGTGTTTTAGCCATGGAGATCGAAATACATATTGAATCTTGTAGGTATGGTTTACTTTGTGATCAAATAAATGATTTGTGAACAAAGGATTGATTTTGAACAATGATAAACCAACTACAAACAAAGAAGTTATGATGGGCCCTGACTCCGTTAAAATGGCTATATGCCATGAAATCCAAGATAGATAAATACTTTTGGAAAGTAAATGGATCTATAAAATTGATGGACTTGGATGGAATATCCTTAAAGAAGCTCGACTTGTCGAAAAATTGTTTACGACAAAGTTCAAAGAGTTGACTACGACAAGATTAGATCTTCCGTAGCAATGCTTATAGTCTATGTGGATTATTCTAGTAATCACTACATATTTCTTTTATGAGATATGCTAGTAGGATGGCAAAATACACTACTTAACAGAAGGGTGTATTAAAGGTGTATACAAGATACAACCAAGAGTTTTGCTGGTCCATGGAATACTAGATAGGTATATGAACTTCAATTGGATGAAGTAAGTATCACGGAGTTAGAATCTTCACCGATGAAATAGTCAAAGAGTTTTTGATTTCATCAGAGACGATGAAGAGGCTTGCATTTGCAAGAAATTAAGTGGGAGCGCTAAGACACATTTATAATACTTTATGTAGGTGACATATAGTTGGTTATAAATTATGTAATTATATACTTGATTAAAAGGTTTCATTGAGAATTAACTTCAATGAAAGGATATGGACTGAAACAAATTTAGTGTCAAGATCTATGAAGATAGATTGAAACACATAAATAAGTTTAAGTCAAAGTACATATGATGGATATTGAAGTAGTTCAATATAGAAATATTAAGAAAATGTTCTTGTCATGTGAAGGTTTAACAAGACTTGAGTGTATCCGACACTCAATGAGTAAAAACACATGAGTGATTATAGATCACGAATAACATGTACACAATCGATATCATGTGCTATAAAGTGTTATGAGCATATACCAGAATGATTCATATGATGATCATTGAACGACAGTAAGAATATCCTTAAGTACTTTAGAAGAACTAAGGATATATATATATATTTTTGTATGAAGAAATGACAAACAAATCGCTGTAAGGTGTTACACCGATATTGGTTTTGTCACATATAAAATATAATTTCAATCTCAAATTAGACTAAGTGTTGTTTAAAAGGTAGCACAATGAGCTAGAAGTTGTCTATGCTAGATTTAGAAGAGTTCTAAATATTGTGATGGAATCTACAAAAGAAGGCAAAGTATGTCATTGTTTTGACAATGACAAAGGATGTTAAAGTCAAGAGGTTCTTTGAGAACTTGGTGCAGTTCCGACAGAGTCGAACTTTGAAGCTATATTGTATGACAATATTAGTGACATACCGCGGAATTAAGGTTCCACCAGAAGACCAAACATATTTAAGGCCGACTCATTTGAAAATGAGTGATGCGTTAAGACGCAAATGAATTACAAAATACATACGGTTCTGAGCATGTCAGATCCGTTGACTAAAACCTCTCCCGTGAGCAAAACATGATAAAGCACCAGAAGGCCAAGGTGTTATATCTTTACATATGTAAACTAGATTATTGACTCTAGTGCAAGTGGGAGACTGTTGGAGATATGCCCAAGAGGCAATAATAAATGGTTATTATATATCTTTGTGTTTATGATAAATGTTTATATATCATGCTATAATTGTATTAACCGAAACATTAGTACATGTGTGATATGTAGACAACAAAGAAGTCCCTAGTATGCCTCTTAAACTAGCTTGTTGATTAATGGATGATTAGTTTCATAATCATGAACATTGGATGTTATTAATAACAAGGTTATGTCATTGTATGAATGATGTAATGGACACACCCAATTAAGCGTAGCATAAGATCTCGTCATTAAGTTATTTGCTATAAGCTTTCGATACATAGTTACCTAGTCCTTATGACCATGAGATCATGTAAATCACTTATACCGGAAAGGTACTTTCATTACACCAAACACCACGCGTAAATGGGTGGCTATAAAGGTGGGATTAAGTATCGGAAAGTATGAGTTGAGGCATATGGATCAACAGTGATTTGTCCATCCCGATGACGGATAGATATACTGGGCCCTCTCGGTGGAATGTCGTCTAATGTCTTGCAAGCATATGAATAAGTTCATAAGAGACCACATACCACGGTACGAGTAAAGAGTACTTGTCAGGAGACGAGGTTGAACAAGGTATAGAGTGATACCGAAGATCAAACCTCGGACAAGTAAAATATCGCGAGACAAAGGGAATTGGTATCGTATGAGAATGGTTCATTCGATCACTAAAGTCATCGTTGAATATGTGGGAGCCATTATGGATCTCCAGATCCCGCTATTGGTTATTGGTCGGAGTGAGTACTCAACCATGTCCGCATAGTTCACGAACCGTAGGGTGACACACTTAAAGTTGGATGTTGAAATGGTAGAACTTGAATATGGAATGGAGTTCGAATATTTGTTCGAAGTCCCGGATGAGATCCCGGACATCACGAGGAGTTCCGGAATGGTCCGGAGAATAAGATTCATATATAGGAAGTCATATTCCAAGTTTGGAAATGATCCGGTGCATTTATGGCAGGTTCTAGAAGGTTCTAGAAAAGTCCGGAAGAATGGCACTTTGGAAAGTGGAGTCCCGAAGAGACTCCACTTGCATGACCAGCCAACCCTAAAGGGGAGGAGTCCAAGGTGGACTCCCCTAGGTGGCCGGCCACCCCCTCCCAAGGGAAGGTGGGAATCCCACCTCTAGTGGGAGTCCTAGCTTGGGTAGGTTTCATGTGATATGGAAGGTTTTGGTTTGGGGTCTTATTCGAAGACTTGTAGACCAACTCTTGGGTGTTCCACCTATATAATGAGGGCCAAGGGGAGGGGGCCGGCCACCACAACAAGCCACAAGTTGGCCGCACCATTGGGCCGCCCCCTCGCCAAACCCTAGCCGCCCTACTCCTCCTCCTCGCACGCTTAGCGAAGCGAAGCTCCTCCGGACTCCACCAGCCGTCGTGCTGCCGATTCAAGAGGAGCTTACGCCGGCCGCGAACGGGAGGTGGACGTCGTCATCAAACCGAACGTGACCGAGCGGAGGTGCCGCCCGTTCGTGGCGCCGGAACCGATCGTGATCAAGATCTTCTACGCGCTTTTGCAAGCGGCAAGTGATCGTCTACCGCAGCAATAAGAGCCTACTCTTATAGGCTTTGGAATCTCTTCAAGGGTTAGTCTTGATCATCCCCTCGTTGCTACCGTCTTCTAGATTGCATCTTGGCTTGGATTGCGTGTTCGCAATAGGAAATTTTTTATTTTCTATGCTACGTTATCCTACACACCCAAGATCTAATCTACAAGATCGAAGCAACGAGATGGAGATGAGACTAACCCGCGAAGATTCCAAAGCCTACGAGATTAATCTCATTGTTGATGTAGACGATCGTCCCCGTGCTGCAATCCGCAGCACTTCCGTACTGGTCGCGCGCACGGTGTCGATGAAGCTCCTTCCTCTCCCGTTCCAGCGGGCAGCGGAGGTGTGGTAGATCTCCACGGAATCCCAGCAGCACGACGACGTGGTGGTGGTGGAGAAGAATCCTGCAGGGCTTCGCCTAAGCCGGAACAGGAGAAACTGGGAGGGAGGAGAGGTGGCAAATTAGGGTTGCGTACGGAGCAGCAATGGCCGGCCAAACTACCCCTCTATATATAGTCGGGAGGTAGGGTTTCACAAAACACATCTAGGGCCGGCGCCTGGTGGGCCACACACTACCCGGCGCGGCCTGGTGGGACCCGCGCCCGTGTGTTGTGTGGCCCACCCCGGCCTTTCTCCTTCTCCCCTTGACTTCGTCTACATGACAAAAAATAAGAACTTCGTTTTTATTTCATCCAATTCCGAGAATATTTCCAAACAACTTTTCTTGAAATACAACACAACAGAATTCTTCCAGAACAATTCCGGTCCTCCTCGTGATGTCTTGGATCCTATCCGAGACTCAACAATATTCGGTCTCCATCTTATATTCCGAATCTACTTATGCGACATCGAACCTTAAGCACGTCACCCTACGGTTCGTGAAGACATGGTCGAGACTTCTCTCCGAGCAATAACCAATAGCGGGATCTGGAGATCCATAATGGCTCCCACATATTCAACGATGACTTAGTGATCGATTGAACCATACATACGATGCCAATTCCTTTTGTCTCGCGATATTTTACTTGTCCGAGGTTTGATCATCGGTATCTCCATACCTTGTTCAACCTCGTTACCGACAAGTACTCTTACTCGTAACGTGGTATGTGATCTCTTATGAACTATTCATATGCTTGCAAGCTAATCGATGACATTCCACCGAGAGGGCCCAGAGTATATCTATCCGTCATCGGATGGACAAATCCCACTATTGATCCATATGCCTCAACTCACACTTTCCAAATACTTAATCCCATCTTTATTGCCACCCATTTACGCAATGGCGTTTGATGTAATCAAAGTACCCTTCCGATGTAAGTGATTTACATGATCTCATGGTCGAAGGACTAAGGCAACTATGTATCGAAAGTTTATAGCAAATTGAACTTAATGACTTGATCTTATGCTACGCTCATATGGGTGTGTGTCCATTATATCATTCAACTAATGACATAACCTTGTTATTAATAACATCCAATGTTCATGATCACGAAACCATGATCATCTACTAATCAACAAGCTAGTTATACAAGAGGCTTACTAGGGACTCCTTGTTGTTTACATAACACACATGTATCAATGTCTAGGTTAATACAATTATAGCATGGTATATAAACATGTATCATAAACACAAAGATATTATAATAACCACTTTATTATTGCCTCTTGGGCATATCTCCAACAGCCTCCCACTTGCACTAGAGTCAATAATCTAGATTACATTGTAAGGTACCTAACACCCATGGCATTCGGTGTTGGTCATGCTTTGCCCTAGGGAGAGCTTTAGTCAACGGATCTGCAACATTCAGATCTGTGTGTACTTTGCAAATCTCTACTTCACCATCTTCGATGTACTAGCGAATCGAATGAAAACGCAGCTTGATATGCTTTAGCTTCTTGTGTGACCTTGGTTCCTTTGCATTAGCGATGGCACCCGTGTTGTCACAATAAATGACTAGCGGGTCCAATGCACTAGGAACCACACCAAGCTCAACAATGAACCTCTTCATCCATACCGCTTCCGATGAAGCCTCTGAAGCCGCTATATATTCAGATTCGTTGAAGATTTCGCCACCGTGCATGCTTGGAACTGCTCCAGCTTACTGCC
>JAUUTY010001706.1:0-20000 GCA_030979885.1 Lolium multiflorum
CCTCAGTTTGGAGCTCGCCGACTCTCGGGGCGGCCTCCTACTCCTTGCGGACTTCGACCACACCGAACACGGAAAGCCTTTCGAGCAGCCTTCACGTCTCGTCGTCTGCGATCCCCTGGCAGGTCAGTACGTGACGGTCCCTCCACCCCCTGCTGTTTCGCACACAACATTCGTAAGCTTGTTCCTGGGCGCCGCCCTCCATGGCGAGGACGCTGCGGCGCGCATCAGTCTGTCAAATTACAGGGTGACGTGCCTGATCTATCATGACGGCATCTGCAAGACCTGCGTGTTCTCGCCTGGCCCTGGTGGCCACGCTTGGACCTCCTCCGGCGCCATCGTGCCTCTCCACGCCACGCACACAGGCCGGTCGGATATCCTCTTTGTGGGGTGCAACGCCCGTTTCTTCCAGTGGTACGTGTTCGGTGGGCTCGGAAACTTCATTCTTGCTCTCGACAGAGAATCCGGCGAGCTCTCACGCTTCGAGAGAGCTCGAGACGAGGACTGGCTTCACACCGTGCCGATTGAGATGCTGGGCGGGCCCTCGCGCGTGCTGAATTGGTACGTGCTAGAGCTTCCGTGGCCACCTACCTTCCGAGCTTGCTTATCCTAGGATTCTGGCTTCCTGGGTTGGATTAGTGTCGGCCATGGTGTCGTCGACATGGTCTGGAGGTTGAAGACGAAGGGCATCTCAAGGATTTTGTTGTAATTTCGTTTTTTTTCAGGTGTTTTGTACTATTTGATGTTTCTCTTAATGCCAGAGGGTTTATTTGCACTAGTCATACTTGACATAGCTGTACGTTTTGAAGATTAACTTGTTCATCATGATCCGAACTTCTCATACTCTTAATGCCAGAGGGTTTATTTGCACTAGTCATACTTGACATAACTTCGAACTTGTTTTGAGTAATACGTAGTATGGTATACTAGAATAGGAGGAGTAACACTTTTCGCATTTGGGCCAAATATAAAGTACTACCTCCATTTCAAGGAATAAGGCGCACGCGTACTCCAAGACGTATCTTTTGGTCAGATTACCTTGACCATTGAATTGACAAGACAACACACAGAGCATTGGGGCGTGCTCGATGGTGCTAGCTGCGGCTATACAGACATGTGATAGGCATCGCGGAAGCGTCGCAAATAGAAAACAAATCATATTTTTTGGGGGAGGATGTTTTGGCTCCTGGTTGCGTATGCTCCCTTTAGTTTGAACTGCAACATCTATATATTTTGAAATGTAAAAAAAATCCAAACAAAAAATTAATCTTTTCATCTTCACATGCTAAGAGCGCATAAAGTCTTTCCATAAAAAACTAAATTGTCGTTTGGGCTATGTAAAAAAGATAAAATTTATTGCTAAAAATAAAGCTGTTTACATCAACCACAAAAAATATCGGCTTTTCACGAAACTACACGAACACACATAGATTATCGAGAAGTACATGCGGATTTTTTTGTTAGAATTTTTTGAAAATTAAAAATATGTTTTTTTGGGTCGAGGTAGCATATCCGCCCAATAGCCGAATTAAATTTCCGATTTTTTTGGACTGACAATTTCATCGGGAAGACATGGATGCGCGCAGACGGCGTGCAAGGCAAGGCATCGATTTGACCGGACGTACTTAGGGCAGGTCAGGCTGCCAGCGTACTTATTCCGGGCAGGTGAGGTACTAGAACTCAAAGTCCTCCTCAGCGTCTCTCCTCTCTCTCTGTCTTTATTGAGTGTACTAGCGCGCAGGGACTCAAAGTCAGGGAAATGTTTGAGATGCAAAGTAAGAGAATATTTACCAGTATAATTGGTTGATTAGAAGATTAAGTGGTGAAATCACAACAGATTGGAGCAGTACATGGTGGAAACCGCAAAATATCCTTCCAAATGGTGTTTTTGTGCAACATACGAAGTATGAGGTGGTGGAACTTGAGGCCAGTGACTTTACTTACTCCAAAATGCAACTTTACGTACATGAGCCATCGGATCAAGATCCAACGGACACAGTTGATCCAGAATTTGTAGTCACATTTTAAGTTGCTCGAAAAAAATCGAAAACATTACAGTAAGATATATATCTTTCTTAAGTATTCTGGTAAAGTTTTACTTCATTTGAAAATTGAGTTTAATTTTAAGTTTAAAATTTGGATCAACCATGTGCGTTGGATCTTGATCGAATGACTCACGTACAAGTCGCCAGTGAAGTTACTGGATCTCGTTCCTTGGTGGAATCTGCAATTCCCTCCCCTATATATACTATACAAGTCGAAGACTACGACCCTCTATCCCTATCTCCTTCACATCCTCTAAATTCATATTCCCATTTAGAATCGTTGGGCATGGAGGTTCCCCCTGGTAGCTTTAGAGCTTTTGTCGACGATGCTAATTTGAGAAGACTGCTCACCTACGGTTTGTGCTCTCAATCCGCACAACCTCCATTTTGGCGGGTTAGTACTTTCTTCACTAGGTTCATCAAGATGTATTTTAATTTGGGCTAACAGTCGTGTTAATTTCCTTGTATTAAGCAGTGCTGTTCGTGCAAGAAGGTTGCATGCGACAGCTGCGCTAGGAACCTGCCCGGTGGCGCGTGCCCGGGATGCCAGGGCGTCTTCCAAGGTGAAAGTCCTCCATCTGAAAGCATGTACTTTTCCCGTGAATGTGTTATGGAAAAGAATGTGGTGAGAAGAACGTTCATCTGCGGTTTGTGCTCTCAAATCGCACGACGTCCACTATAACGGGTTAGTACTTTCTTCACTAGGTTCCACCCAACTGTATTTTTCTTTGGGCCAACAGTCATGTAAATTTCCTTGTATTAAGCAGTGCATTCGCATGGGGGAGGGACATCACATTGCATGCGGAAGCTGCTTAAGAAACCTGCCCAGTCTCGTGTGCCCGAACTGCGACGGCATCTACGAAGAGGATGAGGATTTAAGTAGATTTGCCTCCTTGTTTAAGGTGGATTGCAGCAACGATGGTTGCGACATGAGCGGCGACTTGCTCGAATACTTTCAACATGAGGCGACGTGCCCGCATGCGCCAACGAGACGGTAGGTGGTTGATCTTGCCGGTCTCGATGGAGAAGATGATCGCGCTTTGAGGCTAATCTGAGCTCGGTGGAGAAGGACCGGATGGAGTTTCCTTTTCTAGAACTAGAGTTCTTTTTGTACTTTTGGATGTCTTGTCTGTAGTTTCCTTTTACTTGGAGGGTCCTCCTAGCTTGCAGTCTGTAATCCCACCGTCATCATAATATAAAAGCAGTGTCGCGAGGTCCTTCGGGACATTTCTGTGTTCAAAAAATGTATGATTTTAGACATGTCGTCTATTTATGTGTGCGATGTTGTATCATCTATTACCGTGATTAGTTTGAACGTGTCCATGTCCTAGAACAAAACTTCGGCATGATGTACTTGTATGTTTAATTGAATTCGACCAAGTATAATGTGGAACCGATCATTGCGAGCATATGGAGATTGCGAACCGGTAATTGACAGGTGGTACATGCTCTATCTTAATCTTGTTTATCTAATGGTAATTGCGATTTATGCGGTACTGAAATAATTAGTTTTAGTTATAAACAGGGACTCTTCGGACGGGGGCTCCTTTTCAAACAAGACCGGGGAGATTTATGAAGTGCTAGAAGGGAACAAATTACTACATGAGTGTTTTGCGTGAAATGGTTAAAATTTGTAGTGGCAGATTGCCGCCAATGCAATTTTTTCATGTGGTTGATATGGTAGGATGGACATTTCAAAATTTCACGAATTATTTCGGTTTGTGACCATATATTAAATTAGTTCTGGGCTCATTTCCATATAATTTGAAATTTCAACGCGAAGTACACGAAGTACAATTAAAAAAGGGGAAACTATATATACGTGATGTGCACTAAATGTGTGGTACCCCCCAAAAAATGACCAAACATATGCGTTGCATCCAAGTACGTAACACCCATATGGCAAACGAAAGCATTGAGTAGTTGTTTGTGATGTAAGTAATCTACATATATATCAAAATACCAAACATGGCACACCAAAATATTTTTTAGAAGAACTTACCAGATTTTGGCACCATGCATGTTGGAGTTTTTTTTTGACAGAATCCATCTTGGAGTTCGCATGGCTCTCTTCCGAAGTGAGAGGTGAGTTGGTTAATGCTAGAACCATGGCAAACTTCCGAATGTTAGTAATTTATCATGGATTCATCATTTGTGATGAAATACCTAGGAACAATGCCAAACATGACCTACCTATGTTCTTGAGAATATTCCCTTTCACCGATTTTGGCACCATGTGTGTTTTTAAGTACGTTTGCATGCCTTCTTGATTGGTTATTAAAATACCATGTCAAACTGTCGATACATGGAAAATTCCTTTGCTACAATCAAATAAACTTCGGGCTCCTTTTATTCAAAGGAATATGGAGGGCGTAGGAATATGAAAGGTGCATGATTGGAATGTTATGCCAAGTTGAATCCTATAGGAACATGATGTGTCTTTGATTGTGGCAAAGGAACTTTTCCATGAGGTATTAGCTAATGGTTTTTTCCTATAAGATTTGCACTACAAGATTCCTATATGAATAGTTCCTATGAATCAAATGACTTGTATAGGAATTTTTCCCATAAGAACCGAATCCAACATAATTCCTATGACAATCATATGAATCAAAGGAGCACGATTCCCATAGGATTGAAGTAGACATGACATCCCAATTCTATGATTTTCCTTTTCCTATACTTTCCATTTCCTATGAACCAAAGGAGGCCTAACTAGTTGGCCATACTGAAACAATTGCCAAATAAATGCCGTGCATCCTATGGCCCCCGTGAGTTTGACCTAAATTTGAAATCATGGTAAAAGGTGCTTAAAATAGGCAAATAAAAGCATGTAGTCAATTTTTTTTAGGATGTAGTACTACCTAGGGAAAATACCAAACATGCCATAATGCAAACTGTGTTTTAGAGAGTAGCCCTTCAAAAAAGTTGGCATCCACTTGTTGATTTTGCTATCGACATGACAAAATAACTGATCAGATGACCAAGTGGTAAAAATTGCAACAGATTAGACCACCACATGGTGGAAACTGCTAAAAATCATGAAAACTGCGAAGAAAAAGTTAAAGTGGTGGTTTGTGCAGCATATGGAGGATTGAGTAGTACAAGTTGGATGTGCACTACCGTGTGCCCGTGGTAATGTTCGCCTATTATGATGATGGCAAGAAAAAATGATGTTTTCTCTGCTGAAACTGTCCCGAGCTGATTTGACGAGACAAAATACAGCTACACGGCGTGCAAGGGACGGCTATACAGTACATTAGCTTCTTCTCGGGTCACACGCCTGCACCACAGGTGCAGTAAGTGCAGCAGAGACCAGAGAGAGAAGGAACGCCCGTATTATATTTGATTTCAATTCATATTGTTTTTTTCCTTGCCTCTCCGTCTTCTTCACCGCCATCTTCTCGGTGTTTTCAAGAGTGATTATCAAGTGGAGAGACAATTGCATTGGGAAAGTCTCTCCACTTGATAATCTCTGTTGAAAAACTCGCACGTCTTGTGAAATGTGAAGGCTGCACGCGTGGGGAAGGGAGACGCAAACGCCGCACCGCATAGTATACTACCTTTCTCTCCTCAGGCACCCCGGCTGGCCGCCCGCCGCAATAGTTCCTTGCATAGCGCTTGCCGTCTCCTCCAAAAACCCCCAGCGCACTTGCATCCGCCATCCACCTAAATCCACCGCCGAGTACCTTTCTGTCCTCACCACCGCCGCTGCGCCTATTCCCCTGTCCAGCAGACGACTGCGGCGTTGCGTGTGTCGCCGCCGTGTCAGATGGAGGCGGAGCCGCTCAACTCCCGAAGGCGGGTCGAGCCAGATCGGGAAGAGCCTCCGTCGAGCCTCGACCTCATCAGCCGCCTCCCCGACGAGATGCTGCACATCATCATCTCCCTCCTGCCCATGATATCCGCTGTAAGGACAACATTGCTCTCCAAACGGTGGCGCCACCTCTGGCGCTCCGTCCCACTTAACCTCCTCGTCGGCGACAACGACCTCATCAGCCGCCTACCGGACCAGATTCTCCACATCATCATCTCCCACCTGCCCACTGTATCCGCTGTAAGCACAACCTTGGTCTCCAAACGGTGGCGCCACCTCTGGCACTCCGTCCCACTTAACCTCGAGATCGACGACGAACTCGCCAAGCAAAACCACAAACGCATCGCCGCGGTCTCCAGTATCCTCGCCGCTCACCCTGGCCCCGCCAGAAGCGTGTCAATCGACCCCTTCAGAACCACTTGCAAGGTCGACACCACGCTCGACAGCTGGTTCCGGTCCAGCACCCTATCTTGCGTCGAGAACCTCAGATTCGATGCTGGAACTGTGATGCGCTCCTTCCCGCTGTCCGCGTTCCGCTGCGCGCCCACGCTGCGCATTGTCAGCATTTCTACTTGCTATTTGCCCGAGATTCATGCCAACTCCATGCTTCTTTTCCCCCAACTCAAAAGGCTCTTGCTCTATGACGTCTACATCTGTAAGGCGACGAACATCGACCGCCTGTTCACCCGCTGTATTGTGCTCGAGGCACTTCACCTTGAGGGGGTCCACGGGTTCACCCAACTCAACATTCAAATGCCAAATCTTCGTACAATTAGTGTGGCTAGCTATTGGAAACGCAACACCACCGAACTTATTCAGTTAGACACGGTGCAAATTATGGATGCATCTTGCCTCGAGAGATTGGTCATATGCGTTGATGATGTTCCACTACTAATCCAGGTCGCCAACGCACCAAAGTTGATGGTGTTGGGCTTTGCGTCGTACCCTGGCTGCCAACTTGTTATTGGACGCATAAACTATTTGGTAGAACAGCCTTCTTCTTGTTGAATTAACTCACATTTTTGTTATTTTTTTGACATATGTACCATTGTCCTGTAGAGGATGATGCCCATAAGCTTGGAAAATTCTCTGTGCACAGTGAAGAACTTGGTTCTAAAATCTGACGGCCCTCGTCTGGATCAACTACTTGCATTTCTTAGATGCTTTCCCTGCACGGAGAAGCTATATATCCAGGTAAATTCGTTGTTGTTAACTGTTTACCACTATGAGCAAAAACTGTAGAGTTACATGGAGTTAACCTGTTATTACTTATTAGCCTAGATCAGTTGAACAATTGTACTAGAAGAACATCCACAATGGAGTTATATTATGTTGGTTCAAAACTAAACTTCTTGTCATACAATGTGTTGTATCTTGTGCATCTGTGAAGTTTCATATAAACACATGATAATATGTGATCTGTGTAAAAAAGAGAAGACATATGTAAATAGTGTGACTTACTATTTACACATCATTTGTTCTTTTTTTGTGTAGAACACAATGTATGTCCAGACTTTTAGTTTACATTTTTTTTGGAAACTTGGAAGTGTCAAAAGAAAAATGGGGTGCACCCGCAACTAGTTGCGGATTGGAGTTTCCCATGTTGGTAACCTTTCCCCAACTTTACAATGACAATAACAGATGTAAAAAAGTGCATCTATCAAATTGGAACGTGTCAGGGGATTATGTTGTTCCACGGTCCTCAATTAACACATGATTCAACTCACCTGAGATATTCATTAGTTGATAGCTATGAAGTACTTTGTTATTGTACTGACTACTTAATTTGACTTCTTTGCAGTTTTATAGAACCGGCAATAAGGTTCATGTGCTGCATAATGAGCCAGCCTGTCCCATTGAATGCCTTGATCTCCACCTCAAAGAAATTTCGATTTCTGACTACCGAGGAAGGAGAAATGATGTTATTGTCTCCAGGTTCTTTATACAGAACACTAGAATGCTCAAAGTAATGAATTTTGGTGTAAGATATCATCACAAGGAGATCTGGTGGGATACCCAGTTCAAGCAGCTAGACCTGAAGAACACCGCTTATAGAGATGTTGATTTTCAGTTTGGATATTTACCATCCTTAGATAAGTTCAGCTCGGACGGTGTTCTTAGCTGGTTGGTACATGACTTGTCAGTGGCTGATCCCTTTGCTAGAGGGATATATGCAAGAGAAGGGCCAATTTCTGCATAGTGTTAGTTTAACTCCCTATATTTTGTACTGGTCTGAACAATATATTTTATCACTCTGTTAATGTAGTTCAGACTTGATGTTATTCTTGTGAACATGGTCTAATATTCTAATGCTTTCGCGATGTATGTACTACTAGTGATATTTACAGAAGCTAGCAATTGTTTGACAAAATTTACTAAAAAAAGCCTGTAACGCATGTTCACATTCAGTTCGTCAATGCTAGTGTTCACAGAGGAAAGGTTTATTGTTCACAGAGGCTGACATGTGGGGCCCATGAGCCAGCAGAGTCCTCAACGTTTCAAAGGCGGCAGGGAATCAAAAAAAAATGAAGTAGCCACAAATTAGGGTAAAAAATAACTCCAAGAAAGGAAACTTCTTTTGTAAATAGAGGACGACATGCGGGTCCCATTTTGCACGGGATCGAAAGAAAAAAGGCAAGTGACCAAATATCAGGAGCCAAAAATAATCCACGAAAAGAAACTTTTATTGTACATAGAGGATGACATGTGGGTCCCATTTTGCAATAGCGGTCTCATAGTTTCCAGGCGGCACAGGATCAAAAGAAAAAGGAAGTAGCCAGAAATCAGGGTGTCAAAAAATCCATGAAAAGAAAGATTTCAATTGGGCTGCATCTGGACATCTGGGCCTTCGAACTATCGTGCTGGAAGCCTTTTGACTCGTACAATTTAAGCCCACTCCAAAACAGGAAAGTCCTATGCTTGGCAAAAACAAAAAACAAGGAGATTCAACATATAAGTTTGTTTATGTAAAAACAAAGATTTAATTTATCCCTTTGAAATAGCTCAGAGCGAAATACACTGTTTATTGTCTGCAAAATAATCAAGATATCACATGTTTCTTGTACGGGGAGGCTGACATCGGGACCCATGAGCCAGCAGCGTCGTCAACGTTTTAAAGGCGGCAGGGGATCGAAAGAAAAAATAAACCAAAAATCAGTTGGTAAAAATCCAAGAAAATAAACATTTATCGTTCTAAGAGGATGACATGCGGGACCCTTGAGGCAGCAGCATCCTCAACCTTTGCATAAAGAGGATTTGCAGTACGGGGAGGCTGACATTGGGGACCCATGAGCCAGCAGCGTCGTCAACGTTTTCAAGGCGGCAGGAGATCGAAAGAAAAAATAAGCCAAAAATCAGTTGGTAAACAAAACCAAGAAAAGAAACAATTACCTTTCTGAGGGGATGACATGCGGGACCCATGAGGCAGCAGCATCCTCAACTATTCTAAGGCGGCAGGGGATCAAAAGAAAAAGGAAATAGCCGAAAATCAGAGGGTAAAAAATAAATCCAACAAAGGAAACTTTTAGGATTTGCTAAGAAACAGTCGACTTATTCTTTTTTGGCCATCAGTCGAATTTCTGTCCAACCAATTAGGCATCGCGATTGTGGACTTGCACGTGTTTCTCTGAGCCACTGTGTACCGTACTTAGGGCATGTACAATGGTAGAGAAGGCATGCCTTCCCTTACCCCGCCACATCAGCTAGAGAAGGCATTAGATATAAGTCATACAATGCATTATCTCTTACAGCCATCTCTAGCAATTAATACGAATAATTAAATTTTGGTAGGAAATTTGTTGCTAAGGGAAGACATATGTGATACAACGGAGAAAATAGTCTTCCCTTATTTCCTAAGAGATGATCCCTTAGCTAAGGGAAGACAACCTTCTCTCTCTTCGTTCTCTTTCCTCCAACTAAGCAAAAAATCTGACGTGGCATCTCTAAGGGAAGGCTGACATCACCGCATTGTACATGCCCTTAGCCATCTGCTATAGCTGCACACGTTTGTGTGGGGAGGTTTTGGATGTAAAACGCGTGCATGACTAAGTCAGCGGATAGATATTTACTGAACTTTTTGTGTAAATTTGTATATGACGAATTACAGTCCATTACACTGGTATTTACATGATTTGGAACATGTAAAATTAGGCAAACAAGTCTGTAATTTTACTTTCAAATCATGTAGACGATTTTCTTTCAGTTTCCCCATCTCACAGTTTACAGTCCATTACAACTATGTTTACATAATACAAAACATGTAATTTTCGCCAAACAACGTTTTAAGGTCTTTAAATCATGTATTATGGATTTTTTTTCTGTTTGCAACTTGTTTGTCTGTTGCTAATTATAGGGATTTAGCCCACATACAAGGCTTGGTAAAATTCTTTTTTTATGGGCTTGACTGATTTTTGCCTATGCCATGTGCCGTCTTATAATTTGAAGAAAAACTGACTTACGCTGAATTGAAAATCAGTCAGCTGACAAATAGACATCCCCAACTTTTATTGTTCATAGAGGATGACATGCGGCACCCATGAGCCAGCAGCCTCAACGTTTCAAAGTCGGCATGAGATCGAAAGAAAAAGGCAAGTGACCAAATATCAGGAGCCAAAGATAATCCAAGAAAAGAAACTTTATTGTACATAGAGGATGACATGCGGGTCCCATTTAGCAGCAGCTGTATCAACGTTTGAGAGGCGGCAGCGATCGAAAGAAAAAGGCAAGTGACCAAATATGAGGTGCCAAAAAAATCCAAGAAAAGAAAGTTTTATAGTACATAGAAGATGACATGCGGGTCCCATTTAGCATCAGCGGTATCACCGTTTGAGAAGCGGCAGGGGATCAAAAGAAAAAAAGGAAATAACCAGAAATTAATTAGGGGTCAAAAATAAATCCACCAAAGGAAACTTTTATTGTTCATAGAGGATGACATGTGGGACCGACCTGCCAACAGCGTCCTCATCGTTTCAAAGGGGGGGATCAAAAGAAAAAGGCAAATATCCAGAAATTAGGGGTAAAAAATAACTCCAAGAAAGGAAACTTTTATTGTTCGTAGAGGATGACATGCGGGACCCATGAGCCAGCAGAATCCTCAACGTTTCAAAGGCGGCATGATCAAAAGAAAAAGGCAAGTGACCAAATATCAGGAGCCAAAAATAATCCAAGATTTATTGTACATAGAGGATGACATGCGGGTCCCATTTTGCAGCAGCGGTCTCAATGTTTCAAATGCGTCTTGAGATCAAAAGAAAAAGAAAGTAGCTAGAAATTAGGGGCTCAAAATAATCCAAGAAAAGAAAGTTGATGGATGATGGCGTGTAACTCACACGTTCGTTGGGAACCCCAAGAGGAAGGTATGATGCGCACAGTAGCAAGTTTTCCCTCAGAAAGAAACCAAGGTTTAATCGAACCAGGAGGAGCCAAGAAGCACGTTGAAGGTTGATGGTCGCGAAATGTGATGCGGCGCAACACCAGGGATTCCGGCGCCAACTAGGAACCTGCACAACACAACCAAAGTACTTTGCCCCAACGAAACAGTGAGGTTGTCAATCTCACCGGCTTGCTGTAACAAAGGATTAAACGTATCGAGTGGAAGATGTTTGCAAAGAAAACAGTAAAACAAGTAGATTGTATGCTATGGAAAGAATAGGACCGGGGTCCACAGTTCACTAGAGGTGTCTCTCCCATAAGATAAAGCATGTTGGGTGAACAAATTACAGTCGGGCAATTGACAAATAGAGAAAGGCATAACAATGCATATACATGACATGGTAAATATAGTGAGATTTAATTGGGCATTACGACAAAGTACATAGACCGCCATCCAACTGCATCTATGCCTAAAAAGTCCACCTTCAGGTTATCGTCCGAACCCCCTCCAGTATTAAGTTGCAAAGCAACAGACAATTGCATTAAGTATGGTGCGTAATGTAATCAATAACTACATCCTTAGACATAGCATCAATGTTTTATCCCTAGTGGCAACAGCACATCACAACCTTAGAACTTTCTGTCACTGTCCCAGGTATCAATGAAGGCATGAACCCACTATCGAGCATAATTACTCCCTCTTGGAGTTAAGAGTAAAAACTTGGCCAGAGCCTCTACTAATAACGGAGAGCATGCAAGATCATAAACAACACATGAACAATAGATTGATAATCACCATAATCATAGTACTCTCTATCCATCGGATCCCGACAAACACAACATATAGAATTACATATAGATGATCTTGATCATGTTAGGCAGCTCACAAGATCTAACAATGAAGCACAACAAGGAGAAGACGACCATCTAGCTACTGCTATGGACCCATGGTCCAGGGGTGAACTACTCACTCATCACTCCGGAGGCGATCATGGCGATGAAGAGTCCTCCGGGAGATGAATCTCCGGCAGGTGCCGGAGGCGATCTCCTGAATCCCCCGAGATGGGATTCGGCGGCGGCGTCTCTGTAAGGTTTTCCGTATCGTGGCTCTCGACTGGGGGTTTCGCGACGGAGGCTTTAAGTAGGCGGAAGGTCAACGCGGGGGCCACACGAGGGGCCCAGGGGGGCGCGGCCAAGCCCTAGGCCGCGCCGGCCACCCCTGGCTGCCTCGTGGCCCCACTTCGTTAGGTCTTCGGTCTTCTGGAAGCTTCGTGCAAAAATAGGACCCTGGGCGAAAGTTTCGTCCAATTCCGAGAATATTTCTTTACTAGGATTTCTGAAACCAAAAACAGCAGAAAACAGGAACTCGGCTCTTCGGCATCTTGTTAATAGGTTAGTTCCAGAAAATGCATAAATATGACATATAATGTGCATAAAACATGTAGGTATCATCAATAAAGTAGCATGGAACATAAGAAATTATCGATACGTTGGAGACGTATCAGCATCCCCAAGCTTAGTTCTGCTCGTCCCGAGCAGGTAAAACGATAACAAAGATAATTTCTGAAGTGACATGCCATCATAATCTTGATCATACTATTTGTAAACATATGTAATGAATGCAGCGATCAAAGCAAAGGTAATGACATGAGTAAACAACTGAATCATATAGCAAAGACTTTTCATGAATAGTACTTCAAGACAAGCATCAATAAGTCTTGCATAAGAGTTAACTCATAAAGCAATAAATCAAAGTAAAGGTGTTGAAGCAACACATAAGAAGATTAAGTTTCAGCGGTTGCTTTCAACTTGTAACATGTATATCTCATGGATATTGTCAACATAAAGTAATATAACAAGTGCAATATGCAAGTATGTAGGAATCAATGCACAGTTCACACAAGTGTTTGCTTCTTAGGTGGAAGGAGATAGGTAAACTGACTCAACAATAAAAGTAAAAGAATGGTCCTTCGCAGAGGAAAGCATCGATTGCTGTATTTGTGCTAGAGCTTTTATTTTGAAAACATGAAACAATTTTGTCAACGGTAGTAATAAAGCATATGAGTTATGTAAATTATATCTTACAAGTTGCAAGCCTCACGCATAGTATACTAATAGTGCCCGCACCTTGTCCTACTTAACTTGGACTACCGGATCTTTGCATGCCATGTTTCAACCAAGTGTCACAAAGGGGTACCTCCATGCCGCCTGTACAAAGGTCCAAGGAGAATGCTCGCATTTCGGATTTCTCGCTTTTGATTATTCTCAACTTAGACATCCATACCGGGACAACATGGACAACAGATAATGGACTCCTCTTTAATGCATAAGCATGTAGCAAAGTTATTATTCTCATATGAGATTGAGGATATATGTCCAAAACTGAAACTTCCACCATGGTTCATGGCTTTAGTTAGCGGCCCAATGTTCTTCTCTAACAATTTTGCATGCTCCAACCACTAAAATGATAGACCTTCAGACAAGACGGACATGCATAGCAACTCACATGATATTCAACAATGGTTGATGGCGTTCCCCAGAAACATGGTTATCGCACAACAAGCAACTTAATAAAATATAAAGTGCATAAGTACATATTCAATACTACGATAGTTTTTAAGGCTATTTTGTCCCATGAGCTATATATTGCAAAGGTGAATGATGGAATTTTAAAGGTAGCACTCAAGCAATTTACTTTGGAATGGCGGATAAATACCATGTAGTAGGTAGGTATGGTGGACACAAATGGCATAGTGGTTGGCTCAAGGATTTTGGATGCATGAGAAGTATTCCCTCTCGATACAAGGTTTAGGCTAGCAAGGTTATTTGAAGCAAACTCAAGGATGAACAAGTGCAGCAAGACTCACATAAAAGACATATTGTAAACATTATAAGACTCTACACTGTCTTCCTTGTTGTTCAAAACTCAATACTAGATATTATCTAGACCTTAGAGAAACCAAATATGCAAATCAAATTTTAGCAAGCTCTATGTATTTCTTCATTAATGGGTGCAAAGCATATGATGCAAGAGCTTAAACATGAGCACAACAATTGCCAAGTATCACATTATCCAAGACATTTTAGAATTACTACATGTAGCATTTTCCAATTCCAACCATATAACAAATTAACGAAGAAGAAACTTCGCCTTGAACATTATGAGTAAAGCCTAAGGACACATGTGTCCATATGCAACAGCGGAGCGTGTCTCTCTCCCACAAAGTGAATGCTAGGATCCATCTTATTCAAACAAAAACAAAAACGAAAACAAACCGACGCTCCAAGTAAAGAACACCAGATGTGACTGAATAAAAATATAGTTTCAGGGGAGGAACCTGATGATGTTGTCGATGAAGAAGGGGATGCCTTGGGCATCCCCAAGCTTAGATGCTTGAGTCTTCTTAAAATATGCAGGGATGAACCACGGGGCATCCCCAAGCTTAGAGCTTTCACTCCTCTTGATCTTAGTATATCATTCTCCTCTCTTGACCCTTGAAAACTTCCTTCACACCAAACTTCAAGCAAACTCATTAGAGGGTTAGTGCATCATTAATAATTCACACATTCAGAGGTGACACAATCATTCTTTTCACTTCTGGACATTGCATAATGCTACTGGACATTAATGGATCAAAGAAATAAATCCAACATAGCAAAAGAGGCAATGCGAAATAAAAGGCAGAATCTGTCAAAAACAGAACAGTCCGTAAAGACGAATTTATAAATGGCACCAGACTTGCTCAAATGGAAAAACTCAAAACTAATGAAAGTTGCGTACATATCTGAGGATCACGCTCGTAAATTGGCAGATTTTTTCGAATTTTCTACAGAGAATTATGCCCAGATTCGTGACAGACAGCAATGCTGTTTCTGCGCAGCGATCCCAAATATAACATCAACTTTGACATAGAAACTTTACTTGGCACAAAAACATGATAAGGAGAGGTTGCTACAGTAGTAAACAACTTCCAAGACTCAATAAAACAAAAAATTGCTGTAGGTAAAAACATGGGTTGTCTCCCATAAGCGCTTTTCTTTAACGCCTTTCAGCTAGGCGCAGAAAGTGCAAATCAAGTAACATCGAGAGTAGAAGCATCAACATTATTATTCTTCATGCAAACACAACTTGTTGCAGGGGGTACTTTAGGTGTTCCATTATCTAGATTTTCTATGGTAGTGCTAGGGGTTTTAGCAATTTTAGGCCTATAATAATTCTTTTGTTTAGGCACCTTAGAGGCGTACATGAATTTTTGCTCTTTACCCACATAAGCTTTCTCATTATACTTGAGAGAAGAAAAGGTTGAACCCAAGGTTCCCATAGCTTTTTCAAGTTCATCAATCCTATTGGTTTGATTATCATGGACAACACAAGTTCCTAGGATACTAATTCTTTCATCAATTCCTCCTAAGGATTTATCAAGTTCATAAGTTTTGTCAAATAACATTCCCAATTTAGCTTCAACACTTGGAAAATTTTTCTCTATGGTTTCCAATTTTTTCATAACATCTTCAAGAGAGATTTCAATTTTAACTTCATTAACAGGTGGTATTCCAACTAGACTCTCAATGATGCAACTAGCTTCTAAAGCAGGAGTACCTAGGAAATTACCTCCCGAAAGAGTATCAAGAACATATCTATTCCAACTAGATAAACCAACATAAAAGTTCCTAAGAAGGATAGTGGTGGAGTGTTTCTTAATGCACCTTTGATGAGCATTACTAATTCTATACCAAGCATCTTTAAAACTTTCTCCACCTTGTTGCTTAAAAGAACGAACTTCAACTTCAGGATTACTCATTTTAGTAGCAGTAAAATAAAACAAACTAGATAGAGTAAATGCAAGTAACTAATTTTTTTGTGTTTTTGATATAGAGAGCAAAGCAGTAAATAAAGTAAAACTAGCAACTAATTTTTTTGTGTTTTGATTTAGTGCAGCAAACAAAGTAGTAAATAAAATAAAGCAAGACAAAAACAAAGTAAAGAGATTGAGAAGTGGAGACTCCCCTTGCAGCGTGTCTTGATCTCCCGGCAACGGCGCCAGAAAAAGAGCTTGATGGCGTGTAACTCACACGTTCGTTGGGGAACCCCAAGAGGAAGGTATGATGCGCACAGTAGCAAGTTTTCCCTCAGAAAGAAACCAAGGTTTAATCGAACCAGGAGGAGCCAAGAAGCACGTTGAAGGTTGATGGTCGCGAAATGTGATGCGGCGCAACACCAGGGATTCCGGCGCCAACTAGGAACCTGCACAACACAACCAAAGTACTTTGCCCCAACGAAACAGTGAGGTTGTCAATCTCACCGGCTTGCTGTAACAAAGGATTAAACGTATCGAGTGGAAGATGTTTGCAAAGAAAACAGTAAAACAAGTAGATTGTATGCTATGGAAAGAATAGGACCGGGGTCCACAGTTCACTAGAGGTGTCTCTCCCATAAGATAAAGCATGTTGGGTGAACAAATTACAGTCGGGCAATTGACAAATAGAGAAAGGCATAACAATGCATATACATGACATGGTAAATATAGTGAGATTTAATTGGGCATTACGACAAAGTACATAGACCGCCATCCAACTGCATCTATGCCTAAAAAGTCCACCTTCAGGTTATCGTCCGAACCCCCTCCAGTATTAAGTTGCAAAGCAACAGACAATTGCATTAAGTATGGTGCGTAATGTAATCAATAACTACATCCTTAGACATAGCATCAATGTTTTATCCCTAGTGGCAACAGCACATCACAACCTTAGAACTTTCTGTCACTGTCCCAGGTATCAATGAAGGCATGAACCCACTATCGAGCATAATTACTCCCTCTTGGAGTTAAGAGTAAAAACTTGGCCAGAGCCTCTACTAATAACGGAGAGCATGCAAGATCATAAACAACACATGAACAATAGATTGATAATCACCATAATCATAGTACTCTCTATCCATCGGATCCCGACAAACACAACATATAGAATTACATATAGATGATCTTGATCATGTTAGGCAGCTCACAAGATCTAACAATGAAGCACAACAAGGAGAAGACGACCATCTAGCTACTGCTATGGACCCATGGTCCAGGGGTGAACTACTCACTCATCACTCCGGAGGCGATCATGGCGATGAAGAGTCCTCCGGGAGATGAATCCCCTCTCCGGCAGGGTGCCGGAGGCGATCTCCTGAATCCCCCGAGATGGGATTCGGCGGCGGCGTCTCTGTAAGGTTTTCCGTATCGTGGCTCTCGGTACTGGGGTTTCGCGACGGAGGCTTTAAGTAGGCGGAAGGTCAACGCGGGGGGCCACACGAGGCCCAGGGGGCAGGGCCGCGCGGCCAAGCCCTAGGCCGCGCCGGCCACCCCCCTGGCTGCCTCGTGGCCCCACTTCGTTAGGTCTTCGGTCTTCTGGAAGCTTCGTGCAAAAATAGGACCCTGGCGAAAGTTTCGTCCAATTCCGAGAATATTTCTTTACTAGGATTTCTGAAACCAAAAACAGCAGAAAACAGCAACTGGCTCTTCGGCATCTTGTTAATAGGTTAGTTCCGAAAATGCATAAATATGACATATAATGTGCATAAAACATGTAGGTATCATCAATAAAGTAGCATGGAACATAAGAAATTATCGATACGTTGGAGACGTATCAATGACATGAGGGTCCCATTTAGCAGCAGGTTCCTCAACGTTTCAAACGTGGCATGAGATCGAAAGAAAAAGGCAAGTGACCAAATATCAAGAGCCAAAAATAATCCAAGAAAAGAAACTTGAATGTACATAGAGGATGACATGCGGGTCCCATATAGCAGCAGCTGTATCAACGTTTGAGAGGTGGCAGGCGATCGAAAGAAAAAGGCAAGTGACCAAATATGAGGTGCCAAAAAAATCCAAGAAAAGAAAGTTTTATAGTACATAGTGGATGACATGCGGGTCCCATTTTGTAGCAGCGCTCTCAACGCTTCCAAGGCGGCACAGGACCAAAAGAAAAATGAAGTAGCCAGAAATCAGGGGTTGAAAAAATCCAAGAAAAGAAAGATTTCAATTGGGCTGCATCTGGACATCTGGCCTTCGAACTATCTTTCTGGGCCTTTTGACTCGTACAATTTCAGCCCACTCCAAAACAGGAAAGTTCGGATTTTTCTAAAAAAAACAGGAAAGTCCTATGCTTCGCAAAAACAAAAAACAAGGAGATTCAACATATAAGTTTGTTTATGTAAATATAAAGATTTAATTTATCAGTTTGCAATAGCGCAGAGCGAAATACAAAGTTTATTGTCTGCAAAATAAGATATCACATGTTTCTTGTACGGGGAGGCTGACATCGGGGACCCATGAGCCAGCAGCGTCGTCAACGTTTCAAAGGCGGCAGGGGATCGAAAATAAAAAAACCAAAAATAAGTTGGTAAAAAATCCAAGAAAAGAAAACATTTATCATTCTGAGAGGATGACATGCGGGACCCATGAGGCAGCAGCATCCTCAACGTTTATTGTTTATAGAGGCTGACATGTGGGACCCGTGAGCCAGCAGCGTCGTCAACGTTTTAAAGGCGGCAGGAGATCGAAAGAAGAAAAAAAGCCAAAAATCAGTTGGTAAACAAAATCCAAGAAAAGAAACATTAACCTTTCTGAGAGGATGACATGCGGGACCCATGAGGCAGCAGCATCCTCAACGATTCCAAGGCGCCAGGGGATCAAAAGAAAAAAGGAAATAGCCAGAAATTAATTAGGGGTCAAAAATAAATCCACCAAAGGAAACTTTTATTGTTCATAGAGGATGACATATGGGACCGACCTGCCAACAGCGTCCTCATCGTTTCAAAGGGGGCAGGGGATGAAAAGAAAAAGGCAAATAGCCAGAAATTAGGGGTCAAAAATAAATCCAAGAAAGGAAACTTTTATTGGTCGTAGAGGATGACATGCGGGACCCATGAGCCAGCAGCTTACTCAACGTTTCAAAGGCGGCATGAGATCGAAAGAAAAAGGCAAGTGACAAAATATCAGGAGCCAAAAATAATCCAAGATTTAGTGTACATAGAGGATGTCATGTGGGTCCCATTTTGCAGCAGCGGTCTCAATGTTTGAAATGCGGCTTGAGATCGAAAGAAAAAGAAAGTAGCTAGTAATTAGGGGGTAAAAAAATCCAAGAAAAGAAAGCTGATGGACATAGAGGATGACATGTGGGTCCCATTTTGCAGCAGCGGTCTCAATGTTTGAAATGCGGCTTGAGATCAAAAGAAAAAGAAAGTACCTAGTAATTAGGGGGTCAAAAAAATCCAAGAAAAGAAAGTTGATGGACATAGAGGATGACATGCGGGTCCCTTGAGCCAGCAGCTTACTCAACGTTTCAAAGGGGCAGGGGATCAAAAGAAAAAGGCAAGCCAAAAATCAGAGGGTGAAAAAAAATCCAACAAAGGAAAGTTTTATAGCACATAGAGGATGACATGCGGGTCCCATGAGCCAGCAGGTTCCTCAACGTTTCAAACGTGGCATGAGATCGAAAGAAAAAGGCAAGTGACCAAATATCAGGAGCCAAAAATAATCCAAGATTTATTGTACATAGAGGATGACATGTGGGTCCCATTTTGCAGCAGCGGTCTCAATGTTTGAAAGCGGCTTGAGATCAAAAGAAAAAGAAAGTACCTAGTAATTAGGGGGTCAAAAAATCCAAGAAAAGAAAGTTGATGGACATAGAGGATGACATGCGGGTCCCTTGAGCCAGCAGCTTACTCAACGTTTCAAAGGGGGCAGGGGATCAAAAGAAAAAGGCAAGCCAAAAATCAGAGGGTG
>JAUUTY010001707.1:0-20000 GCA_030979885.1 Lolium multiflorum
TCGGACTATTCCGGTCCTTCCAAAACCTTATAGAAGCTCAAAACACCGGACTTTTTCCGAACCCCGGAAAATGACTTCCCATATATGAATCTTATTCTCCGGACCATTCCGAACCTCCTCGTGATGTCTCGGATCCCATCCGAGACTCCGAACAACATTCGAGCTCCATTCCATATTCCATATCTACTTAAAACGACATCAAACCTTAAGTGTGTCACCCTACGGTTCGAGAACTATGCGGACATGATCGAGACTCCTCTCCGATCAATAACTAATAGCGGGACCTGGAGATCCATAATAGCTTCCACATATTCAACAATGACATCGTGATCGAAAGAACCACTCACATACGATACTGATTCCCTTTGTCACGCGATATTTTACTTATCCGAAGTTTGATCGTCGGTATCTCCATACCTAGTTCAACCTCATTACCGATAAGTACTCTTTACTCGTACCGTGATATGATATCCCTTGTGAACCAGTCACATGCTTGCAAGCTAATTATATATCATTCCACCGAGAGGGCCCAGAGTATATCTATCCGTCATTGGGATGGACAAATCCCACTCTTGATCCATATGCCTCAACTCACACTTTCCGAATACTTAATCCCACCTTTATAACCACCCATTTACGTTTGATGTAATCAAAGTACCCTTCCGGTATAAGTGATTTACATGATCTCATGGTCGAAGGACTAGGTAACTATGTATCGAAAGCTTATAGCAAACTGAACTTAATGACGTGATCATATGCTACGCTTATTTGGGTGCATGTCCATTATATCATTCACCTAATGACATACCCTTGTTATTAATAACATCCAATGTTCATGATCACGAAACCTTAATCATCTATTAATCAACAAGCTAGTTATACAAGAGGCTCACTAGGGACTCCTTGTTGTTTACATAACACATATGTATCAATGTTTCGGTTAATACAATTATAGCATGGTATGCAAACATTTATCATAAACACAAAGATATATTATAATAACCATTTTATTATTGCCTCTTGGGCATATCTCCAACAGTCTCCCACTTGCACTAGAGTCAATAATCTAGTTTACATTTGTAAAGATATAACACCTTGGCCTTCGGGTGCTTATCATGTTTTGCTCACGGGAGAGGTTTCAGTCAACGGATCTGACATGCTCACAAACGTATGTATTTTTAAATTCATTTGCGTCTTCACGCATCACTCATTTTCCAAATGAGTCGGCATTAAATATGTTTGGTCTTCTGGTGGAACCTTAATTCCGCGGTCTGAAATATTTCACTAATATTGTCACACAATATAGCTTCAAAGTTCTGACACTATCGGAACTACACCAAGTTCTCAAAGGAACTTATCGACTTAACATCTTTAGTCATTGTCAAAACAATAACATACTCTGCCTTCATTTGTAGAATCCGTCACAATATTTAGAACTCTTCTAAAACTAGCATTGTGCTACCTTTTAAACAACACTTAGCCTAATTGAGATTTGAAATTCATTTTTATATGTGACCAAACTAATATCGGTGCAACACCTTACAGCGATTTGTTTGTCATTACCCCATATAAAACTATATATATCCTTGGTTCTTCTAAAGTACCCAAGGATATTCTTACTGTCGTCCAATGATCATCATATGAATCATTCTGGTACATGCTCACAACACTTTAGAGCACAGGATATCCGATTGTGTACATATTAATCGTGATCTAAAATCACTCATGTGTTTTTTACTCATTGAGTGTCATATACACTCAAGTCTTGTTAAACCTTCACATGAAAAGAACACCTTCTTAATATTTCTATATTGAACTACTTCAATATCCATTCTATGTACTTTGACTTAAACTTATTATGTGTTTCAATCTATCTTCATAGATCTTGACACTAAATATGTTTCAGTCCATATCCTTTCATTGAAGTTAATTCTCAATGAAACCTTTTATTCACATCAAGTATATAATTACATCATTTATAATCAACGATATGTCATCTACATAAAGTTATAAATATGTCTCAGCGCTCCCACTTAATTTCTTGCAAATGCAAGCATCTTCATCGTTTCTGATGAAATCAAAAACTCTTTGACTATTTCATCTGGTGAAGATTCCAACTCCGCGATACTCACTTCATCCAATTGAAGTTCGTATACCTATCTAGTATTTCACGGACTAGCAAAACTCTTGGTTGTATCTTGTATACACCTTTAATACACACTTCTGTTAAGTAATATATTTTGCCATCCTACTAGCATATCTCATAAAAGAAATATGTAGCGATTACTAGAATAATCCACATAGACTATAAGCATCGCTACGGAAGGTCTAATCTTATCGTAGTCAACTCTTTGAACTTTGTCGTAAACAACTTTTCGACAAGTCGAGCTTCTTCAAGGATATTTCATCCAAGTCCATCAATTTCATAGATTTATTTACTTTCAAAAAGTATTCACCTATCTTGGATTTCATGGCGCATAGCCATTTTAACGGAGTCAGGGCCCATCATAACTTCTTTGTATGTAGTTGGTTTATCATTGTTCAAAATCAATCCTTTGTTCACAAATCATTTATTTGATCACAAAGTAAACCATACCTACAAGGTTCAATAGGTACTTTGATCTCCATGAATATAACATTTTGTAGACATGGGAGCCATGATCATCGTGGCCGCTTCCAGAACCTATTTCTGATGTTGCGCTACTCTGATCATCATGCTCAGGTTCATCAACCTTATCAAGTTCTATTGTCCTCCCACTCAAATACTTCGCTAGAAAACAATTTCTTAGAAATAAGCAAGTAACATTAACAAACACTTTTGTCTTTTACTTCATAGTGGAAAGAATTCCCAATCAATTCTCTGGGATAACCAACAAAGATGTTCATCCAATTTTGGTTGTAAACTTATTTATATATGCTGTGCATACCAAAATTTAAGAAAAGACTCTTAGGGTTTATACCCATGCCATAACTCGTATGGTGTCATTTCAACGGATCATGATGACACTCTATTCAGTGTAAAATCGGTAGTCTCTAAAGCATAATCCACAAAAATATAATGGCTTCATTTTATTTTATCTCATCATTAATCCAACAAAGTTTGGATACGTCTCTTGGATACTACATCATCACTATGATACTCCAAGAAACGTGAGTTGTAGAACAATTTCATAACTCTCTTAGATGTTCGCTAAAACTCGTAATTCAAATATTTCCACCATGATCCTATCATAGATATTTGACTTTTCTATTACGATGATTTCCACTTCATGCTGAAATTTATTTGAATCCATTCAAATGTTTCAAACTTCTTCCTTATCGAATATATCCACATAGATATACTCAACTCATTATTGGAAGTTTTCATGAAGTAGAAGAATCTCCTGCACACAACTATGCCCAGTGAACCACATACATCATCATGTATGTTTCCACTAAGTTAGTTTCCCATTCAACTCTTGGCCTATGAACGGTATTTCAGTCATTCCTTTTAGAAAAGATTTGCAAGTGCGATTCAAAAATCAAATGACTCCAAAAATCCATCTTCATGGAGTTTCTTCATGCGTTCCTTTCTAAAATGACCTAAATAGCGGTTTCACAAATAAGTGGAATTCAAATCATTTACCTTATGGCATTTTAGCGTCAGTGTTATGTATGTGTGTTCACCATTAAGATTTATAATAACTTATCCATCGTACATGGAGTAATGTCATAATTTGAACAACTCATTGTTTTCATTTGACCAGAGCAAAATAACAATTATTAAGTTCTTTATTATAAATTCTAAGGGCTAGGTAGAATGCCAACGACAAACATAATGACACTTTATTATGTTCCAGACGTGCATTATTACCATATTCCTTATCAGTCACTTAGGCCATCGTATTCTTGTATTGCGTTGTATTGTATGACATCTCATACCAACCAATCTGGTACAAATACCCAAGAATTTCATTGTGTGACCAAACAAGGAATACATTCATAACATGTATATCATCTATATACACCTGAGCTAGACTTTCTAGTCTTTTCTTTCTTTTGCCAAAATATCTTTTGTAGTTTCTCTTTTAGCTTTCCTCATTCTCAGAAAACACTTCACCTTCAATAACTTCTAGGTCCATTGGTCAAATACCAATAACCTTGAGGTTCTTACTTTGAAGTTGATCATCATATGACAAGTATTCCAGATTTGACTATTAGTAACTTTGTAATATGATGACAATTTCACTCATAATTTTATCCATCATATCATGACGACTTTCCGAGACCATGTCTGTACAAGCTAGGCTCGTAAAGTTTAACCTCAGTATTCGCATGTGCAAATCTGGCTTGCACCCGTTGTATGCACACGTAGAATCTATAACACCCGATCATCACGAGATGCTTCGAAACTACGATTCTTAGCAACGGTGCATACTAAGGACGATCATTTCATGGATATGCGAATATCGTTAGTGCCCCAATAGTTGGAGGATTGAGACGTCTAGCGTCTTCAACCTTCGTACATTCCCATAAAACTTATGAGTTTATGTAGTCTCACTAGATTATATTCTATCATCTTGTAATAAGGTCTTAGATATCACATATATCTCATACCTCGCTTATTTGTGAAAACAAAATTTCCAGCTCCTTACTTTTCAAACGGATTTGAACTTCAAGTTTCATGGAGACAAGATGATTTTAGGTACTAATTGAAACCATTGTTCTTTGAATCAACAATGTGAGGTTTACTAAAAGTTTGCAATAGAACTTAATCATTTTTTGATTCTATAACAATACGGTACCAGTCCGTAAAGTTACTTGTCAGACTTAACAGTATTTCTATCTCAATTACAAGACTAGCGCATGGTAGAAAACGGATGCCAATTCTACAAATTTAATTCAAATTACTATTCAGACTATGTTCATGATAATTAGTTCAAGTTTTAATCTAATTACTAATGAACTCCCACTTAATACAACATCCCTCATAGTTGTTAAGTGGCACACGATCCACATCCACTACACCAAAACCGATCATCACGTGAGATGATGTAGCTTCAATGGTGAACATCAACATGTTGATCATATCATCCATATGACTCGTGTTCAACCTTTCGGTTTCCGTTGTTCCGATGCCATGTATGTACATGCTAGGTTCGTCAAGCAAACCCAAGTATTTCCGCATGTGCAACATGGCTTACACCCGTTGTATGTGAACGTAGAATCTATCACATCCGATCATCACGAGATGCTTCAAAACGACGAACTGTAGCAACGGTGCATACGAGAGGAGAACACTTTATTATCTTGATATTAATGTGAGGGATCATCTTATAATGCTACCGTCGCGATCTAAGCAAATTAAGATGCATAAAGGATTAACATCACATGCAATTCATATGTGATATGATATGGCCCTTTAGTCTTTGCGCCTTTGATCTTCATCTCCAAGGCACGGACATGATCTCCATCATCAACGGGCATGATCTCCATCATCATCGGCGTAGCGTCAAGGTCCATGGCGCCGTCTTCATGGTTGTTCACCGTGTGTAGCAACTATTACAACTACTTTGAAATAATACTACAACATGAAATATAAAGACAACTATAAGGCTCTTGCCGGTTGCCACAATACAATAATGATCATGTCATACATATTCATCATCACATCATGGCCATATCACATCACCAAACCCTGCAAAAACAAGTTAGACGCCTCTAATTTGGTTTGCATATTTTACGTGGTTTAGGGTTTTCGAGTAGGATCCAATCTACCTACGAACATGAACCACAACGGTGATACTAGTGTTGTCAATAGAAAGAGTAGATTGAATCTTCACTATGGTGAGAGAGACAGACACCCGCAAAGCCACTTATGCAATACAAGTTGCATGTCGAGCGTGGAGGAAGTCTCATGAACGCGGTCATGTAAAGTTAGCCCGGGCCGCTTCATCCCACCATCCCGCAAGATGCAAAGTACACGAACTAAAGACAACAAAAGCATCAACGCCCACAAAACCATTGTGTTCTACTCGTGCAACCAATTTATGCATAGACACGGCTCTGATACCACTGATGGGATTCGTAGCATAGAAAACAAAAATTTCCTACCGCAAGAACGAATAACAAGCCAAGATCCAATCTAGAAGATGGTAGCAACGAGAAGATCATGAGACTAACCCTCGAAGATTTCCAAAGCCTACGAGATTAGATCTCGTTGTGGATGTAGTCGATCACTTGCCGCTTGCAAAAGCGCGTAGAAGATCTTGACGGTGCCACAATCGGGCAGCACCTCCGTACTCGTTCCAGCGGGCAGCGAATGTAGTAGATCCTCCTCGGAATCCCGCCAGCACGACGGCGTGGTGGCGGTGGTGGTGGAGATCTCCGGCAGGGCTTCGCATAAGCGCTATGGGAGTAGTATGAGGAGGGGGCGGCTAGGGTTTGGGAGAGGGAGCTAGGGCTGCGACTTGTTTAACTCTTGGGGCTCCCCTTGCCCTCCTTTTATAGGTGGAAAAGGTCCTTGGGTCGTCCAAGACCTGCCCCCAAAGTTTGGGAGAGTTCCGGTAGGTTTCCGGTTCCGAAAACCTAGTCCTACTCGGACTCTTTTGCCAATTCCGAAATTGCATTAAGGAAAGACTCCTTTTCCCTTAAGGCAACGTGGTTGCACCTATTATGGAACCCTCCGGACTTCCTTAGACATCCCGGGTCGTCCCGGACACTTCCGGAACCTTCCATAATATTCCGGACTATTCCGGTCCTTCCAAAACCTTCTAGAAGCTCCGGTCAAAACACCGGACTTTTTCCGAACCCCGGAAAATGACTTCCCATATATGAATCTTATTCTCCGGACCATTCCGAACCTCCTCGTGATGTCTCGGATCCCATCCGAGACTCCGAACAACATTCGAGCTCCATTCCATATTCCATATCTACTTAAAATGACATCAAACCTTAAGTGTGTCACCCTACGGTTCGAGAACTATGCGGACATGATCGAGACTCCTCTCCGATCAATAACTAATAGCGGGACCTGGAGATCCATAATAGCTTCCACATATTCAACGATGCCTTCGTGATCGAAAGAACCACTCACATACGATACCGATTCCCTTTGTCACGCGATATTTTACTTATCCGAAGTTTGATCGTCGGTATCTCCATACCTAGTTCAACCTCGTTATCGATAAGTACTCTTTACTCGTACCGTGATATGATATCCCTTGTGAACCAGTCACATGCTTGCAAGCTAATTAGATATCATTCCACCGAGAGGGCCCAGAGTATATCTATCCGTCATTGGGATGGACAAATCCCACTCTTGATCCATATGCCTCAACTCACACTTTCCGAATACTTAATCCCACCTTTATAACCACCCATTTACGCAGTGGCGTTTGATGTAATCAAAGTACCCTTCCGGTATAAGTGATTTACATGATATCATGGTCGAAGGACTAGGTAACTATGTATCGAAAGCTTATAGCAAACTGAACTTAATGACGTGATCTTATGCTACGCTTATTTGGGTGTATGTCCATTATATCATTCACCTAATGACATAACCTTGTTATTAATAACATCCAATGTTCATGATCACGAAACCTTGATCATCTATTAATCAACAAGCTAGTTATACAAGAGGCTCACTAGGGACTCCTTGTTGTTTACATAACACACATGTATCAATGTTTCGGTTAATACAATTATAGCATGGTATGCAAACATTTATCATAAATACAAATATATATTATAATAACCATTTTATTATTTCCTATTGGGCATATCTCCAACACTTGTGGTAAATCCTTTTGCATTACGTGTGTGCTTCGTCGTGCACGTTGTGTAGGAGGCCGATCGTGCGGATTTCGGTGGGATCGCTGGAATCCTCATGGTATAGGTTTTGGGGCGTCACACATTCCCTCTTGAACCCCCTTCTTAAACATGGATGCATCTAAGGAAGATCTACAGTGAAATTCGAAGACGGGGGAGTCAACTATATACTACCAGGGACAAGATCATGTCAGAGGAGTCAACGAAGTCAAGTACTACCTACTACAACCAATTCCCTAATCCTAGACTAGGAGTAGATGGAAACCAATTCCCTAATCCTAGAACCGAAGTAGCTAGAGTTTAGATATAGTTCTTTATTAAGCCAAGTAGCTCTATAGGTAGAGCTAGGATAAATCTAGTCTACGAGTTGTTCTTTTGGAGTTTATTTGCAGTATACCTTATTGTAAAGTAGGAGGTTGTGTTGATCTTTTGTAAAGAGTCAATGTGTCATTCTTTAGACATGCCTTGGACCCGCATATATTTCTGTTGTACTACTCTGAGGGATGTAATACTAGTTGAATGGTGTTTCATTGGTGTCATGTCAACGACTTGCATCCGACAACATGAAGTGGTATGTTGGGTCACCACATATGATCAAATCATAACACTTTTTTTAAAAAAATAGTTGATTTTAATTATTTTTGGGTAAATTTTCGAACTAATCCTAGCCTGCGGGTCCCTCCCATCACCAAGTAAAAATATGGCATAAAATTACATCATAACCAGTGTGTATAACATATCTAGGATCGTAAATTTTTCTATTAGTACATAGGCAACATCAGTATAATGACAAGATTGAATGTTGGCCTGACTGCCTGATCAACCAACCTTTTCCCTTGATCTAATTCGTATCTCCACTACTCCCCCTCCACATGACTAATCCTCCACTCTCAAACTGCTAATTTGTGCTTTATACCTACGCCCCCTCATCCTCTCATCATCACCCTCCCCCGTTAAACCAATTTGTCTATCACAGTAGTCCCACTGTGGGAATTTTTAGCCTTACATGTGGCATGGAAGACATGCATGTTTGAAATTTTATTAATGATCAAGCAATAAAGTTATAATAAATTAATACAACAACCAGGAAAAAATAATGCAGCATTTAAGGTACTTTGCTACAACAAATGACGAAACATGTGTGCAACATGCAACAATCCATGTAAACTTAAAGCTGCACTATGCATGTTACACATAGAAAATTGATACATCTCTACTATTAAGAGCAAACTGGTGAATGTCTGGTGTCACATTTTTAGGATGGATAATAATACCCCCACGTCCTCAATTCATATTTCCTCCCTCAAACCACCCGGTCCGCACTCCTCAAAAATAGCTAACCATCTTATCTTATCTTATCTTATCTTATCTCGCACCGCCTCTGCTCCACTTCTACGCGCAGTCCTGCCCTCGAGCCGAGACCATCGTCCGGCAAGTCGTCCAGCACCGCGCCGCGCAAGACCGCTCCGTCCTCCCCGCCCTCATCCGCCTGCAGTTCCACGACTGCTTCGTCAGGGTACGTACCATATGTTGTCAGAGATCGATCGCGTTTGCCCGATAGCCGTGCAAACATGTCGAAGAAAAACCTCCTGTGATGTCTAACAACGTGGTATCGTTCGTACCAGGGCTGCGATGGCTCGGTACTCATCGATAGCGCCGGCGGCAATGTGGCCGAGAAGGAGGCCGATCCCAACCTGACGCCGAGGATGCTCGACGTGATCGACGACGTCAAGGCTGCCCTCGAGACGGCATGCCCCGGTTGTATCGTGCGTCGACATTATCGGATTGGCCGCGAGGGATGCTGCGGCCATGGCGGGGAGGGTGCGGTACCAGCTGCCCACCGGGAGGCGCGACGGGACCGTCTCCAGCGCGGCCGAGGTTCATCTGCCCAGCCCGTCCGTGTCGTTCGCCGACGCTCTGTCGGCCTTCAGTAACATCGGCCTCGACGTGGTTGATCTCACCACCTTGCTGGGTAGGTGCACTCCTTTACTGAACATTTCACGAAGTCCATAGTTTAAAATTAACAATTTGACATTCTAAAGAGCGGTAAAATTAAACAGGTTCACACACCATGGGGTTCTGCCACTGCATGTTCGTCATGGACAGGCTCTACGACTTCAAGAAAACCGGCACGCCGGACCAGACCATGGATGCCGGCCTGCGGGCCTCGCTCCAGGGCAGCTGCCCGCCTCACACGGTGACGCCGCAGAACGAGTCTGGCGACGCCATCGTCCCCATGAACCTCCTGGCGCCGCACGGGCCCTTCAGGCTCGACAACTCCTTCTACCGAAGCGTGCTCGCAGGGAAGGCCGTCTTGCAGATCGACCAGGAGCTGGCGTCCGACGGCATGGCCAGGCTCATCGCCGCCAAGTTCGCGGTCGGGCCGCGCAAGTTTCGGAAGCAGTTCGCCAGGTCCATGGTGAAGCTGGCGAGCGTACACGTTCTCACCGGAGAGCAGGGGGAGGTCAGGCTGAACTGTCGAAAGGTTAACAGCCGATAGTTTTTTATGAGTGGCAAGATCAGTGCCTTCAAGTTGAGTTTTAAATGTTTCCCGTAGAAAAGAAGTTGAGTGTTAATTCTTAATGATTTGCTAATACATGTATGCTTAGAATTTCAGCTATTTTTTCCAATCATGTTTAAGTCAATTTGTGTGAAGTTTCAGTCATTTCATAACATTTTTTGGTTTATTTTCCCAATCTGTATCTGTATCTGTTGCAGTTGCAGTTGCTTTTTTAGCTATAGTGTAGCGAATCTTAGCTCTTGAATCATCTGATCTTTTTCCATGTGTCGGTCCTATCTCTGAAACCTCTCATCTTTACCTACATATTTTCCCCAAGAGATTAAAGATTTCCAAGATGAGGTATGTTGACAGGCAGGCCCAGAAAAGTGAATTTAGTGGTACCCGGATTGGAATATTAGTTCCTTCGAACGGTAACTAATGGGGTCGAGACAATCTTTTCTTCTTTTTGCAAAAAAAAATTGTCTTTTTCCTTCTACATCTGGCCTCATGTTCTTCCCACCCCGTCTGGTCCATCATGCCTGGTCTTTTCCTTCTTGCTCCATGATGGTCTTGGAGACCTGGTTCCAAGCCTAAGCATCCCCGTCCCAAACCCATTCGGTGACGAGCCTCGTTTCGCTCGTAAGATGTTAGCATCTTTTTTATATGGATTAGATCATAACATAACAAATTTTACGTTGAGACAAAGCTTATTTTGTAGCATGAATTTCAACAATCTTCTGAACAACATAGAAAACACTTGCTTGCGCCAAACAACCACTTAGGCTAAACAGTTACCAAGCTCGAGCAAAGCTCAAACTTGTCAACGTGAACTAGCTTTGTCACCATATCAGCAGGGCATACCTTCAGTTTACCTTGTTAAACAATGTCGCGAACATAATGATACTTGACATCAATTGCTTTGTGCTCTCATTGAACATTTGACCTTTAGTAAGGTATATGTCACTTTGATTGCCACTAAACAAGTTAATGCAAGAATCATCTTCACAAAGCTCAACATACACACAACCAAACAGACTCTTGCAAGCTTCGGCAATAGCTATGTATTCTGTGTTGGTTGTAATATGGCAATGTCAGAAATAAATTTCTATCATATGAATTTTTTTGTTGTGCCATGAGAATGGGAAAGAGCGGAGAAAAATGAACGGTAAAGTTTGTGTATTATAAACCAATTTTACGGTTCAAACTGATCTATTGAATGATTCTGGTTCATGCCATATTAATTTCCCATTCTATCCTAGACAGAACTACATCGAGGTCGACCTTGTTTTTGCTTATAGTCAGGTCACCGAAACTATCCATTTGTGGTAAAGGAATATTTCCAAAAATAGTAATAGTGGGCCCGCGTGGGAACCAAAGGAAAGCACGGGCAACTCTTCAACGGCGGAGTAACAACCGTGCGGCTGATGGAGGAGTGGTTTAGCTCCGGAGGGCGGGGAGGTCGGCAGCCTGAACCGTCCGCCGAATGGCAGGGAGGCCGGCAGCCGAAACCGTGCACCGGGGGTGTGGAGGCCGACGGTGAGTGGCTCGGCGCCGGAGGATGGGATGGACGTGAGAGAGCTAGCCGTGGACGGACGCCAAACAGCGAGTGACCTTGGCGGCGTGTGTGGCCACAGGCGGCATGAGTAACCCATGCGGTGGTGTCGGGAGAATGTGAAATTGGGAAAAGTTTGTTATTTTAAAATTAAAGTTGGGGAAATTTGGGTGAGGAAGAAAGCAGGATTGTCCGACTTTTCTCAGTACTCCAATACCAACAAGCACTGACATGTGGTTTTGTGTGGTTATCATTACAAAAAAAGTATTATCATCCTAATGACCAAGAGATAATAATATTTTCCATTTATTTGCAAAAAATTGTTTGGTTACTTAGTATTTTCTTTTATGCTTTCATGCGATAAATGATTTGTTCATCCAATTTGCACCGGGAGTACTTTATGTTCACATTCTTATATTTTTATGAAAATAAAACTTCATGCTAACTCGATAGATTGATTGTGCAGGATGGCTACGAGTTGACAAAGAGATTTTTGATACACATACTCAAATACCTTGCTAATGACATTGAAAATAACATACAGGATGTTGTGCGAGCATATGTTATTCACGATCAAGAGAGCATGGATTTAATAAATAATATAAGAAATAATATGTCGGTCTCGTTGCCTTTTATAATTATTACACTAAATTATGTGATATGATCTTATGATATTTTAAATATTATGTGGTTATTTTTATGTACTTAAATGTTTTTGCGCATCATTTACACTTGTAATATTTGTGAAACTACATAAAGTAGAGATCCATGTAATATTGTGACTGGCATAAGGTAGGGAGCCGTGGCGAAGCACGGGCATTCCACTAGTACATTGTAGTACAACTAACCGCACTAAAGCCTCATAAAAACCAATAATTTGTTCCACCGTCCATTCTTCTTCCAAGATTTTGAACGAGATTACAAGGCCATTGGTGTCCACTTCTAGAGAAAGGTGGGGGAGGAAGAAGCAATCTCCATTGCCCACTAGGGTTCCAAAACCCTGAGGATCAGGCTCCTCCTCGTTGTTGCACATGATGAGCGCCTTGTGCTAATCAGAAATGGATGATTGCCAAAGATAATGACATCATTTGTGCCCACATTGATGAATCGCCATAGAGGGATGTGCTTTATTTTGGGAATCAACCAATCAAACATAGAAGTGTTGAAGCTAGTAAAAAAATATTTAATGATTTTCGTTAAATCCCACATTTCCTTTTGTGGGATGCCTCAACAACATGATTTTTGTTAAATATAGGGTGGTAAAGTGATTGAAGATGTTGAATTTCCTAGTTAAGCGGAGTGCACTCTTAGAACTTATTTAGGTCATCTAATTTATTTTCTCCTTTAAAGGCTACATAAGCCGGTCTTGTTGTGGTTGCCAGCTGGCTGACCCGTCTCCTCGAATCCTCCGCCGTTGGCGCTATATAAAGCATTCCCCTTCGCTATCTTCTTCCCGTCTTTCCCAACGAGCCTATTTTTCTCTTGGCCTTCCCTATACGAACCCCTCCATGCTCGACACCGGTTCTCTCACCGGTGATCTGGAAGAGGGGGTATAGGGGCCGACATATCTTGACTTCTTTATATTTGATTTGTCCATGTGGAAGTTGCCGGTATGGGAATTTCTCTCCCCCCCCCACCCTATATTCTTTTCTTCTCGTGTCGATGTCAGTAATTTATCTTCCACCTCTACTACCAGTCGGCAATACCAACAGAGGTTTGCTCACACAACGAAGACTTGAACTCCCCTCCACTTGCAAAGAAAAGATATTCCCCAGATCTATTTGCGAAAAGAAGAGGGTAGACATGAGTTCAACAACAATCCCATTCATAGTATACAACAAGCTTCCGCAGAAGTGATTTCTCTCGGGAACAGGTTGAATCGGCGTATCCACAAGTTTCCATGGCTGGAGGAGCAAAGCATATGCCCAATCCCAGGTGAGTTCACCTTGCTACCTCTCTAGAACTAACCACCTAGCTGTGTCGAAGGGAAAGATCTAGGGACCATGATGTAATTCCTTACTTCTTAGAGGCACTTCTGAACTTTTTACCCTATATTTTCTGACGTGCCTTTTTGTCCTCTATATATTGAACTTATCCATTATATAGGACCCCCAAAAAGGAACTTTTCCATTGGCATTTTTGGTAACCGAGGCTTATCCCCTGCAGGTTTTGGCCATATCTTTACCTTTACGTAGAGGCATTAATTTCATTGTAAAACATTCATCGGCATTAACTGAATCATCATATCAGAAGAAGAAAAGCGAATGAACACACGCATGGTTATCATCTCGATCGCTCTTTTGAGCTGGATGCACACAGGTGTATATCCGCGCGCGAGGAACCCCTGCGGCATCCATGGCGTACCTACGTTCCTTGTATGCGATGGTCGATGGAGCTCCTTTCCACGTCCTTGTGCGCCTAATCCGCAGGTATCTTCCAAAACTGCAGCAAAACCGAAAGCTACGCACAGAAACAAAGTAAGTTAATAATACGGATACATCTTCCCCGCAAGAAAGAGTAAGCTTGCACACTACCTCACTCCTCAGCCGGTCTGCGAGAGTGAAGCGATGGGTTCTCCATGTGATCGATGGATCGAGGACGACGAACGGGGTGCCGTGTGTCCGCCGAGCCGCGCGCGCGCGTGCGCGCTCTCTCCCCCTGCCGCACCCTGGCTTGTCTCGTAGCCGCAACAAACCTCCGTGGACGCACCCATGCGCCCCCTCGCGCGCGGCGTGCCAGAGGGCCGGAGCTAGCTACCCAGCTGGCCTTTTTGTACCCCCGCCCCCGATCGCCATTGCCATCCGCGAGCGAGAACGAGCAAGAGAGAGGGTTGGATCGACAACGTGAGCTAGGTAGCCATGGATGGAGCTCTCGAGCTGGCGCTGTTCCACGGGCAGGACCGCAGCCTGTTCCACCGGCTGGTGCGGGACCTGTCTCAGGACGCCGAGAGCATGCGGTGGGTGATGGCGTTCTGGCTCTGGCTCGAATCGGCCGGGCACCACAACTTCATCCACCGCGTCTCCGCGATGCCGGGCCCCGTAGTGCGGCGCTTTGTGGAGGAGGCGCTCGCCTGCCTCGCGCGCCTCGCCGGCCGGAAGCTCGCCGGTGCCGGCGAGCTCCTGCCCTGCACGAACGCGCTCCTGGCCGAGCGCATCGAGAACGTGAGCTACTTCGACGCGCGCCGCGGCGAGGTCGCGCCCAGCGTCAGGTCCCTGTACAAGAACATCTGCCGCGTCGTCTTCAACGACGCCTGCCTCGCCGACGACGCCGTTTTCCTGCCGAGGCCTGCCACCACTAACAGAGTCGGTGGCAGTGGCACCTCCGCGCCGCGCGCCGTCGGCACGCCCGTGGTGGCCGCGTTCGCCGGTACCGCCCCAGTGGTCCGCAACCGCAACACGGCGGCGGTGTCCTTCTCCCAGCTGAACGCGATGGCAGCGCCGTGGTGCCCTATCCCTATCCGTGCGGTGGCGTATGAGCAGCAGCAGCAGCAGCAGCAGCAGCCGCAGCAGGAGGCCATCAGCCCCATACCGGAGGAGTTCCGCTCGCTCTTCATCACCTTCTCCCGAGGCTACCCCATCAGCAAGGAGGACATCGAGGAGTTCTTCAACGCGTAAGCTCGCTAGCTCTGGCGGCTACTAGTGCAACATCTTTAGCTTCTCTCTGCAACATACGTTTGTGTAGCATGGATCATATATATGTGCGCGCGTGCGTGGATGGATGGATGCAGGATTCACGGGCCGTGCGTGGAGGCAGTGATGGTGGAGAGGGCGCCGTCGGGGCAGATGCCGGTGTACGGGAGGGTGGTGCTGCGCAGCCCGGACATGATCCCGCTGCTGCTCGGCGGCCAGCAGACGGCCAAGTACATTATCAAGGGCAAGCACCTCTGGGCCAGGATCTTCGTGCCCACCGCTAGGCACCCGACCATCTCTGCTTGAACGCTTCATCTATATGCATATGTATGCCACATGCATGCAGGCTAGCCTAAAGGCATCGAATAAGCTGCATGGCAGCATTGTCGTGTCACTCGCTTACTTAATTAGCTACCTATATACTCGATCGAACCTACCTATACATATACTCGATCGAACCAGAGAGTTGAGGGTTGAGATGTGTGTCCAGAACTCGCACTCTGTCTAATTATATGGAATAATATGTGTGTTTACTTCCGTGTCATATATATGCTTGTTTTTTTCTGATCAAATATGCTTCATCATTTAATTATGTATGTACTTCCTCCTGCCCATATTATAGTGTGCATAATTTTTCGTGCAGGTCTAAAAACTATGCAAACTTTGACCAAGAATATAGATAATAATACAAAGATCTACCATGTCAAATGCATATAATATAAAAATATATTTCATAACAATTCTAAAAATATTATTATTTTATTGTATATGTTTATATTTTTATCAATATAGATGATTAAACTTTACGAAGTTTGACTTTAACCAAAGCTTATATGCAACATATTTTGGGCAGGAGGGAGTACCATATACTGCTTCCTCAGAAGGTGGTGCTTCTTGTGTTTGACCGGAAGCTTTTTTTTTATATAGATATCTTTGTAACCGTTGCAACATGCTATGTCATCTAGTGTTCTCAGGAGCTGGACATGCCTCAGAACAGTAAGGGTTACAGAAACATCTGAAGTTCAAAGTCTGCCTATGAATTGGATCAGAAACTTCTCAGGCCCTGGTTTCAGATAGCGGGAACTATATCCCAATCCTGTGAAACTTCCATTCCTGGCAAGATTTCTACGTTCCAGCGCTGCTTAACAAACAATTCAGTAGCCTATACTTACCACAGAGGATGTTTCCAATTACAGAATAGTACAAATTCCCTATATATGGAAATACCCATTCCATTTCTAAACGGACATCTGCCAGGGTAGTATTGTGGAAACATTTTGTGGTATGCGGCAAATTGATACATATGAGTGAATGACCATGTCAGCATCTAGCTATTGCTCCGGTTTCACCCACGTAATCCAGTACATTCAGCGCCGCCTCAATAGAGTTTTAGCTTAGGCTGCTTACAGTTTTGATGACGTGGTGAAGCTCTGTTCAGCATGCCCCTTGGAAAAACTCTGCTTGGCATGTTTGCCCGGTAGCCAGGGAGTGAGCGCATCGACTAGCCTCTTGATGTCATCAGAGGAATGAGAAGCGCTCAGAGTTATTCGCAACCTGCAAGAAATTCGTGACAGTTAATATTGGTTGGAAGTTGAAATAGAGTCTCATTCGCAGTATTTATCAATGCAGGATTATCAAGATAGGATTAATCTGCAACCTGCATGAGTTGGGTGGTACTGTGGGCGGTCGAATTGGTGTAACATGAAATCCAGATCTTAGCATATGCCTGCAGTTTCAAATGAAATTCATCAGGAATATAAATTTACCGAGGCTACCACCAAATAAAAATGGACGGAGGAGAGAACCTGCCAGCCCTAAGTGCTGCTTCTTCACTTCCAACTACTATGGATATTATGGGACTAGTTATATCAAGTTTCGTCAAAGAGGCAAAATACTGCACGTGCCTCCAGACCAATGTTCTCCGCCATTGTTCCTTCCTTGAGACATGGAGGGCCGCTGGAATCAGAAACATCACGGATATTAAACAGATATGCTAGTTCCTTGTAGCGAAAATGCAAGTTCCTGATGCTGTAGGTTCTAAGCAGGTAGGAGTGTTCTATTCAGTTATTATTCTTACTACCATTGTGAAAGTATACTAGAACAGCACTTTTAAGTATCACCCGATAAAAAAGGGAAGATGAAATCTTGATAGAAGTAAATATTGGACATTTGGCTCAATATACTGAAGGACAAGACAATGACAGACTATCAGTGTGCAATATTCTTTTTTAGAGGGGGCCTGTGACATAGGTGGTAAGTTACGAATATTACCATGAACAGAGGCAACTACTGGCACGGGTAAAGCAGTTGAAAATATGAATGAACGACCTCGCGATTGAATTAACCTCTTCCATCGAGTGCTGCTCAATAGATTGCAAATTATTAGTTATTAGCCTGTAAGCTATCAAGATATCATATCAACCAAAGTGCAGTGGAGTCATGCAGTGTTGAATGCTGATATTCCTATGTTCAGTACCATACATAACAGTGTTGCATATGCGCATAACAAGTGTCCCCAGTTCATTGAATTTATAAGCATGAGGCACTACAGTTCAAATTTGTCATAACTAACTTAGATGGCATGTCCCAGAACCTTCAGAATCACATTATGTGACCTAGTATTTTTTTTTTTTACTCAAATCAGTAGCTCAATGTCACGAACTCATCAGATTGGCAGCCTGTACCAAAAGCATGTGCATTCATGACTTAGCAAATTGCATGAAAGCGACAACCTGATCAAAGTGTATGTTTCCACATTCGTATTGGCCTTGATGATCATATTTCTCTGTGCATATATGTGCAATAAGAATTAAGTCAAATATCTCATGCATTCCTTTAAGGTTTTACATGGAGACCGACATGTTCATTTCCAGAGTCTAATATGCATTATCAGAAGCCCTTTCCTTGGAATATATATTACTAAAGAGTAGATTACCTGCATGCTACAAACCCACCCAGGCAGCCGGCAGCCTTGCTTAAGGTACCAACACTTATGTCGATTTCATTCTCACAATCAAACAGCTCGGGTGCACCACCACCATTATCACCACAAACAAGTGTTCCATGTGCCTTTGTGGAAAATTGCAACAAAATCAATTACTACAAAGTCTGCCAAGATTTATTTTAGGGGAGATAAAGTTACTAACATCATCGATGACCAATAGAAATCTATACTTCCTGCGTAATTCCACAAGTTGAGGTAATGGAGCAAAATCACCATCCATGCTGAACAAGCTGCATGACAAGAGCTTCTGAATTTGGCTCTCTGATATTATGCATACACGTACTTGACACAAATATAAGTACTTCTTGAATGATGAAATTATTTTGAGGAAAAAACTTGCCTATCTGTGACAACAACTTTCTTTTCTATTGAGCAACTGGACCTGCAAGGATAATCATACTGTAGTTTTAGCCAACTCGGTTAATGGTTACATCTGGCATATTATGACCGGGAAATGAAAAACATACAGGAGGAAATCGAGATGGGACATGTCACAGTGCTTGTAGACAAACGCTACAGCTTCTCGCTGTCGCTCAACAAGGCGGATCCCATCGATGATCGAAGCATGGTTCAGAGCATCTGAAAAAATAGCAATCCTCTCATCCCCTGTGGGTTTTCTCCCAACCGCCAAAAGAGAGCTGATACTTCCCAGAGCAGTCATCACTGCCATATTGGCAGAAAATCCGGTAGGGCATAGAAGGCAATCCTGTAAAATACCTCTACATTAAAGATGTAAAGCTTGTGAAAAATAATGGCAACATGAACTCAAAATACTACGGTACTACACCTCTTTTTTCTTCAACTCTGCCAGTGATTCCTCCACCAATTTGTGATAACTAGTATACCCACATATCAAGGCAGAGCCTCTTGGGCCCATACCGTACTCTTGAGCTGCCTAGCAAATGCACGCAATCGCCAACTCAGTCACAGACTCATCGATTCAGAATAATAGATAGATGCAACGACTGCTGCCAGTGCAGAACTTGCGCACCTTCGCTGCAGCCTCACGGATAGCCGGATGCGAGCTGAGACCCATGTAGTCATTGCCGGAGAAAAGAATCAACTTCTCACCCAGCTCCTCTTCTTGGCCACTAGCCTCACCACCTAAACCAAACGTTCCAAACGAACAAGCCATGTAGTGAGAACTACCAGAAAATCTTCAAATTGTAATGTAATTGCAAACACCAAGCACAATCAAACTCTGAGGGTTTTTTTGTTTTTGTTTTTTGCAAACCATATCCTAACAAGGACAGTACACACAGCAAGGCAGCAAGGCAGCAAGTCAGCAAGCAACACACAGAAAGAGTTGAGCAGAATTTGTCTTGGTAATATTGCTAGGAGGAAGAAAGGAATACACAGAGAAAGAGTGAGCTATTGACGCTGCTGCGGACCTTCGGCGAGCCACTGGTGGAGGGTGGCGCGGTCGAGGCGGATCTCGACGCCGGCGCGGTCCCACGGGCCGGGGCCTGGGAAGGTCTCCGGCGTCGCGGGCGGCGGTGAGAG
>JAUUTY010001708.1:0-20000 GCA_030979885.1 Lolium multiflorum
CTTGCTTTACTTTATTTTATTTTCTGTCTTGTTTGCTTTATATCAAAAACACACAAAAATTAGTTACTTGCATTTAATTTATTTTGTTATCATGTCTAGTCATGTACTTGTTTTTATTTTCACTAGTTAGGCATAATGGAAAACAACAAAAAAATTAGAGATCTTTATGAACTTTATCTTGAATTAGGACATGATGTGTTTGAAGAGAAAATTAAAAAACCCATGGAACTTTGTTTGCAAAATAGTTGTAGCAATGTTATTAGCATGAACTCTTTGAACACCATTATTGCTAAAGCTATGGAAGAATTTAAGCTTGGGGAAGCTGGTTTTGAGGAGCATGATATTTTTAGTCCCCCAAGCATGGAGGAGAAAATTTACTTTGATGATACTTTACCTCCTATATATGATGTTTGCAATGATGAATATGATATTTTCAGTCCACCTACTATTGAGGAGAAAATTAATTATGATTACAATATGCCTCCTATATATGATGATTATGGTGATGAGAATAATAATGATAGCTACTTTATTGAATTTGCTCCCACTACAATTAATAGTAATGATTATGCTTATGTGGAGAGTAATGATTTTATGCATGTAGCTCATGACAAGAATGCTTTATGTGATAGTTATATTGTTGAGTTTGTTCATGATGCTACTGAAAGTTATTATGAGAGAGGGAAACATGGTTATATGCATCTTAATAATATTAAGTTTCCCCTCTTTATGTTGAGAATCTTGAAGTTGCGCTTGTGTTGCCTTTCTATGCTTATTGCATTATGCTTATATGACTTGTTTATTTACAAGATTCCTTTTCATAGGAAGTGGGTTAGGTTTAAATGTGTTTTGAATTTGCTTCTTGATGCTCTCTTTTGCTTCAACTCTTATTTCTTGCGAGAGTATCATTAAAATTACTGAGCCCATCTTAATGGCTATAAAGAAAGCACTTCTTGGGAGATAACCCATGTTTTATTTTATTTACTGTATTGTTGAGTCTTGGAAGTTTTTTACTACTGTAGCAACCTCTCCTTATCATGTTTTTGTGCCAAGTAAAGTTTCTATGTTAAAGTTGATGATAGATTTGGATCGCTGCGCAGAAACAGCATTGCTGTCTGTCACGAATTCTCGCAGAGCTCTCTGTAAAAAAATCTGCAAATTTACGAGCGTGATCCTCAGATATGTACGCAACTTTCATTAGTTTTGAGTTTTTCCATTTGAGCAAGTTAAGTGCCCCTGCCAGATTCATCTTTACGGACTGTTTTTTTTGATTCTATCTTTTATTTCGCATTGCCGCTTTTGCTATGTTGAATGAGTTTCTTTGTTCCATTAACTTTCAGAAGCTTTGTGCAATGTCCAGAAGTGTTAAGAATGATTGTGTCACCTCTGAATATGTGAATTTTTGGTTATGCACTAACCCTCTAATGAGTTTGCTTGAAGTTTGTGTGAAGGAAGTTTTCAAGGGTCAAGAGAAGAGGATGATATACTATGATCAAGAAGAGTGAAAGGTCTAAGCTTGGGGATGCCCCGGTGGTTCATCCCTGCATATTTTAAGAAGACTCAAGCATCTAAGCTTGGGGATGCCCAAGGCATCCCCTTCTTCATCGACAACATTATCAGGTCACTTCTAGTGAAACTATATTTTTATTCCATCACATCTTATGTTCTTTACTTGGAGCGTCGGTTTGCTTTTATTTTTGTTTTGGTTTGAATAAAGTTGGATCCCACCATTCTTATATTGGAGATATTACGCTCCGCTTTTTCATATGGAACACTTGTGTTCTTAGTTGTGCTTTAATGTTCATGGCGAAGGCTGAAATTGCTTCGTTAAATTGCTATTTGATTGGAATCGGAAAATGCTGCATATGGTTTGGAAATTTGGCAATTGTTTGAGCTCTCATATATCATGTTTAAGCTCTTGCATCATGTAGTTTAATCTATTAATGAAGAACTACCGTAGAGCTTGTTTAATTTGGTTTGCATGATTGGTCTCTCTAAGTCTAGATATTTTCGGGTAAAGTGTTTTGAACAACAAGGAAGACAGTGTAGAGCCTTATAATGCTTGCAATATGTTCTTGTGTAAGTTTTGTTGTACCTGTTCATACTTGTGTTTGCTTCAAACAACCTTGCTAGCCCAAACCTTGTACTGAGAGGAAATGCTTCTCGTGCATCCAAACACCTTGAGCCAAAACCCATGCCATTTGTGTCCACCATATCTACCTACTATGTGGTATTTTTCTGCCATTCCAAAGTAAATTACTTGAGTGCTACCTTTAAAATTTCATTCCTTTACCTTTACAATATATAGCTCATGGGACAAATAGCTTAAAAACTATTGTGGTGATGAATATGTAGTTATGTGTCTTAATTCTTATAAGTTGCTTGTTGAGCGGTAACCATGTTTCTGGGGACGCCATCAACTTTACCTTTGTTGGATATCATGTGAGATGCTATGCATGTTCGTCTTGTCTGAAGTAAGTGCGATTTCATGATCAAATGGTTTGAGTATGCATATGTTAGAGAAGAACATTGGGCCGCTAACTAAAGCCATGTATCATGGTGGAAGTTTCAGTTTGGACATACAACCTCAATCTCTTATGAGAATATTAACTGTTGTTGAATGCTTAAGCATTAAAAGAGGAGTCCATTATCTGTTGTCTATGTTGTCCCAGTATGGATGTCTAAGTAAATAATCAAAAGCGAGAAATCCAATGCGTGCTTTCTCCTTAGACATTTGTACAGGCGGCATAGAGGTACCCCTTTGTGACACTTGGTTGAAACATATGTTATGCGATGATAATCCGTGTTTTCCGAGCTAAGTAGGACAAGGTGCGAGCACTATTAGTACTCTATGCATGAGACTTGCAACTTGTAGGAAGTATTATGCATAGCACATATGAATTATTACTACCGTTGACAAAATTGTTTCTATGTTTTCAAAACAAAAGCTCTAGCACAAAAATAGTAATCCATGCTTCCCTCTGCGAAGGGCCAATCTTTTACTTTATGTTGAGTCAGTTTACCCACTTCTCTCTATCTTAGAAGCAAACACTTGTGTTAACTATGTGCATTGATTCTTACATGTTTACTTATTGCACCTGTTATATTACTCTATGTTGACAAATATCCATGAGATATACATGTTACAAGTTGAAAGCAATTGCTGAAACTTAATCATCCTTTGTGTTGCTTCAATGCATTCTACTTTGAATTTATTGCTTATGAGTTAGCTCTTATGCAAGTCTTATTGATACTTGTTTGAAAGTATTATTCATGAAAAGTTTTGCTATATGATTCATTTGTTTAGTCATTATCTTTGTTAGCAATCTTTTGTTCAGATCACTCCATTCATCTCATATGCTTTACAATAATGTTGATCAAGATTATGTTGGTAGCATGTCACTTCAGAAATTATTTGTGTTATCGTTTACCTACTCGAGGGCGAGTAGGAACTAAGCTTGGGGATGCTTGATACGTCTCAAACGTATCTATAATTTCTTATGTTCCATGCTACTTTTATGACAATACTTGAATGTTTTATACATACTTTACAGCATTATTATACATTTTCCGGCACTAACCTATTAACAAGATGCCGAAGCGCCAGTTGTTGTTTTCTGCTGTTTTTGGTTTCAGAAATCCTAGTAAGGAAATATTCTCGGAATTGGACGAAATCTACGCCCAGGGTCTTATTTTTGCACGAAGCTTCCAGAAGACCGAAAGGAGACGAAGTGGGGCCACGAGGTGGCCACACACCAGGGCAGCGCGGCCCAAGCCCTGGCGCGCCGGCCTAGTGTGTGGGCCCCTCGTGACGCCCCCTGACCTACCCTTCCGCCTACATATAGCCTTCGTCGCGAAACCCCCATGAGAGCCACGATACGGAAAACCTTCGAGACGCCGCCGTCGCGAATCCCATCTCGGGGGATTCGAGATCGCCTCCGGCACCCTGCCGGAGGGGGAATCATCACCGGAGGGGCTCTACATCATCATGCCCGCCTCCGGATTGATGCGTGAGTAGTTCATCCTTGGACTATGGGTCCATAGCAGTAGCTAGATGGTTGTCTTCTCCGCTTGTGCTATCATTGTTTAGATCTTGTGAGCTGCCTAACATGATCAAGATCATCTATTTGTAATGCTACATGTTGTGTTTGGCGGGATCCGATGAATATAGAATATTATGTTAAGTTGATTATCAATCTATCATATATGTGTTGTTTATGTTCTTGCATGCTCTCCGTTGCTAGTAGAGGCTCTGGCCAAGTTGATACTTGTAACTCCAAGAGGGAGTAATTATGCTCGATAGTGGGTTCATGCCTCCATTGAATCTGGGATCGTGACAGTAGGTTCTAAGGTTGTGGATGTGCTTGTTGCTACTAGGGATAAAACATCAATGCTTTGTCTAAGGATATTTGTGTTGATTACATTACACACCATACTTAATGCAATTATCTGTTGTTTACAACTTAATACTGGAAGGGGTTCGGATGATAACCTGAAGGTGGATTATTTAGGCATAGATGCATGCTGGATAGCGGTCTATGTACTTTGTCGTAATGCCCTGATTAAATCACATAGTAATCATCATTGATATGTATTGAATCTTTATTTGTCAATTGCCCGCCTGTAATTTGTTCACCCAACATGTTAGTTATCTTATTGGAGAGACACCTCTAGTGAACTGTGGACCCCGGTCCATTCTTTTACATCTGAATACATTCTACTGCTTTTACTGTTCTTTGCAAACAAACACCATTTTCCACTCGATACGCTTAATCCTTTGTTTTCAGCAAGCCGGTGAGATTGACAACATCACTGTTACGTTGGGGCAAAGTACTTTGATTGTGTTGTGCAGGTTCCACGTTGGCGCCGGTTTCACTGGTGTTGCGCCGCACTACATTCCTCCACCAACAACCTTCACGTGCTTCTTGGCTCCTACTGGTTCGATAACCTTGGTTTCTTTCTGAGGGAAAACTTGCTGCTGTGCGCATCACACCTTCCTCTTGGGGTTCCCAACGGACGTGTACATCTACGCGCATCAAGAATCCCTCTCAATACAAGGCTAGGCTAGCAAGGTTGTTTGAAGCAAACTCAAGTATAAAACGGTGCAGCAAGACTCACATATGAACATATTGTAAGCATTATAAGACTTTACATCGTCTCCTTGTTGTTCAAACACCTTAACCAGAAAATATCTAGACTTAGAGAGACCAATCATGCAAACCAAATTTTAACAAGCTCTATGTAGTTCTTCATTAATAGGTGCAAAGTATATGATGCAAGAGCTTAAACATGATCTATATGAGCACAACAATTGCCAAGTATCAAATTATTCAAGACATTATACCATTTACCACATGAAGCATTTCCTGTTTCCAACCATATAACAATGAACGAAGCAGTTTTCAACCTTCGCCATGAACATTAAAAATAAAGCTAAGAACACATGTGTTCATATGCAACAGCGGAGCGTGTCTCTCTCCCACACAAGCATGAATTTATTCAAACAAAACAAAAACAAACAGACGCTCCAAGTAAAGTACATAAGATGTGACCGAATAAAAATATAGTTTCAATAGAAGAAACCTGATAAGTTGATGAAGAAGGGGATGCCCGATGCCTTGGGCATCCCCAAGCTTAGATGCTTGAGTCTTCTTGAAATATGCAGGGATGAACCACGGGGCATCCCCAAGCTTAGGCTTTTCACTCTTCTTGATCATATATCATCCTCCTCTCTTGACCCTTGAAAACTTCCTTCACACCAAACTTAGAGCAAACTCATTAGAGGGTTAGTGCATAATTAAAATTCACATGTTCAGAGGTGACACAATCATTATTAACACTTCTGGACATTGCACAAAGCTACTGAAAGTTAATGGAACAAAGAAATCCATTCAACATAGCAAAAGCGGCAATGCGAAATAAAAGGCAGAATCTGTCAAAACAGAACAGTCCGTAAAGACGAATTTTGCAGGGGCACTTAACTTGCTCAAACGGAAAAACTCAAAACTAATGAAAGTTGCGTACGTATCTGAGGATCACGCACGTAAATTTGCAGATTTTTCTGAGTTACCTACAGAGACTGCTGAATTCGTGACAGACATCAAATCTGTTTCTGCATTAATCCAAATCTAGCATCAATTTTACCATAGAGACTTTACTTGGCACAAAAACATGATAAGGAGAGGTTGCTACATTAGTAAACAACTTCCAAGACTCAACAAAACAGTAGCAAAATAAACACATGGGTTATCTCCCAAGAAGTTCTTTCTTTATAGCCATTAAGATGGGCTCAGCAATTTTAATGATGATGCTCTCATAAGGATGAGAGTTGAAGCAAAGAGAGCATCAAAAAGCAAGTATGAAACAAATTTAAGCCTAACCCTCTTCCTATGAAAAGGAATCTTGTACACAAATAAATTCATGAAGAACAAAGTGACAAGCATAAGAAGATAAGACACGAGTAACTTCAAGATTCTCAACATAAAGAGGGGAAACTTAATATTATTAAGATGCATACAACCGTGTTTCCCTCTCTCATAATAACTTTCAGTAGCATCATTGATGAAATCCACAATATAACCATCACTTAAAACATTCTTATCATGGTTCATATGCATAAAGGTATCATTATTTTTGACATAAGAAAAACTCTTCTCATTAATAGTAATTGGAGCAGGATCATTATCAAGAATTTGAACATGGTAAACAAGTTGCATACTAAGGGAACGGTTTTGGAAGGTAAGATAACTATGGCAAGTTTCCCTCAGTAAGAAACCAAGGTTTAATCGGAGGAGTCAAGTCAAGAAGCACGTTGAAGGTTGATGGTGGCGAAATGTGATGCGGCGCAACACCAGGGATTCCGGCGCCAACGTGGAACCTGCACAACACAACCAAAGTACTTTGCCCCAAACAGTGAGGTTGTCAATCTCACCGGCTTGCTGTAACAAAGGATTAACCGTATTGTGTGGAAGATGATTGTTTGCGAAGAAAACAGTAAAACAAGTATTGCAGTAGATTGTATGCGATGTAAAGAATAGGACCGGGGTCCACAGTTCACTAGAGGTGTCTCTCCCATAAGATAAAAGCATGTTGGGTGAACAAATTACAGTCGGGCAATTGACAAATAGAAAAGGGCATAACAATGCATATACATGATATGATAAATATAGTGAGATTTAATTGGGCATTACGACAAAGTACATAGACCGCCATCCAACTGCATCTATGCCTAAAAAGTCCACCTTCAGGTTATCATCCGAACCCCTTCCGGTATTAAGTTGCAAGCAACAGACAATTGCATTAAGTATGGTGCGTAATGTAATCAACAACTACATCCTTAGACATAGCATCAATGTTTTATCCCTAGTGGCAACAGCACATCCACAACCTTAGAACTTTCTGTCACTGTCCCAGGTATCAATGGAGGCATGAACCCACTATCGAGCATAAATACTCCCTCTTGGAGTTAAGAGCAAAAACTTGGCCAGAGCCTCTACTAATAACGGAGAGCATGCAAGATCATAAACAACACATAAATAATAGATTGATAATCACCATAACATAGTATTCTCTATCCATCGGATCCCGACAAACACAACATATAGTATTACAGATAGATGATCTTGATCATGTTAGGCAGCTCACAAGATCCAACAATGAAGCACAATTAGGAGAAGACGACCATCTAGCTACTGCTATGGACCCATAGTCCAGGGGTGAACTACTCACTCATCACTCCGGAGGCGATCATGGCGATGAAGAGTCCTCCGGGAGATGATTCCCCTCTCCGGCAGGGTGCCGGAGGCGATCTCCCGAATCCCCCAAGATGGGATTCGCGGCGGCGCGTCTGGAAGGTTTTCCGTATCGTGGCTCTCGGTACTGGGGGTTTCGCGACGAAGGCTTTAAGTAGGCGGAAGGCAACGCGCGGGGCCACACGAGGGCCCACACACCGGGCGCGGCCAAGCGGGCGCGCCGCCCTGGTGTGGCGCGCCTCGTGGCCCCACTTCCTCTTCGGTCTTCTGGAAGCTTCGTGCAAAAATAGGACCCTGGGCGTTGATTTCGTCCAATTCCGAGAATATTTCGTTACTAGGATTTCTGAAACCAAAAACAGCAGAAAACAGCAACTGGCTCTTCGGCATCTTGTTAATAGGTTAGTTCCAAAATGCGTAAATACGACATATAATGTGTATAAAACATGTAGATATCATCAATAATGTAGCATGGAACATAAGAAATTATCGATACGTCGGAACATGGTAAACAAGTTGCATACTAAGGGAATGGTTTTTGGCAAGCCCATCATAACTATGACAAGTTTCATAAGGATAATTGTAACATGTGTCATATCCATCTCTATAGCGATTATCTAAACCAGAATATGTAATATCATCATTTTCACTAAAAGTAGAGGTCTCAAATATAGGATCTTCAAGCACAACATCCCCAAGCTTAGAGCTTTCAATATCATCGTTTGAGGGGACATGAATAATGCTATCATCATTACTTTCATAATCAGTACCAAAGAGATTTCCAATATCAAAGGTAGTGTGCTCTTCCAAATCATGATCACTAATATGGGTAAAGGGCATAGGAAGATCATCGTACTCAGATTCATTATCATAATAATCATTAGGAGCAACATACTTACGGTTACCTATTGTTACCTCATACACGCGGGGATATGCCGTTACCTCTTTCTTCTTATTCCCCCTCTTCTTCTTCTTCTTCTTCTTCTTCTTTCCCTTCTTCTTCTTTTCCTTCTCCTCGTTCCCTTCTTTAGGAGGGAGAGGCTTGATGAGAGGCTTCTCCACATAACCTGCTTTATTTCCAGAAACAATAGAAGAAACCTTGGAGGATTCCTTCTTTTCATTAATAAGTTTGAAACACATAGCGGTCCTATCATATTTTGGCAAAGTGTCATCTTCTAAAATATTTTGTATGTAAGTATTTGTATGGCAATTATTAATGCAATAAGAAAGACACCCATGCAGGACATCATCAATATCAAGATCGTTAATATTTAACAAAGAAATTTTTCTTGATAACTCTTCACACTTCAAAAATAAGGTAAGTTCATCATGCTGATTAGGAATAATTTCATCATCACAATACAAATTTGCAGCACTCATGGGGTTTGAATTATCATTGGAGGAGCATTGAAAATTAAAATGACCAACTCTATGGCAAAGTTCACAAATAAAAGGATAGAGGGCACACACTTTTTCTCCAAGATCATCTAGAGCCCTAGACCACTTTCTAGTTTTTTCATTCCTATGATGGATACAATATTCTTCTTCGATTTGATTAATTCCACAAGGTCTATGTATTCCACAAAAATTAACATGCTTATAGGAAATAGCATTTTCAGAAGTTTGAACATGTTCATTGCAATCATTAATAACAATTTCATCCTTCATGCAAGCGTCTTTAAAAGGTTCATGATACTTATCAAAATTCTTCCTAGGCAATTCAATGTGAGAAGCAAAAGCTTTATAAAGATTTGCAATAACTTGAGAGTCAAGACCATAAGTAGCACTCATATTTCGAAATTTATCAGTATCCATAAAAGTTTCAATGCATTCATAATCATAATTTATACCTGACTCTCTACCTTTGTCGTTCTCCCAATCTTCAGCGTTCTCCTCAATCCGATCAAGAAGATCCCATCTAGCTTCAACCTCCTTGCTTGTGAAAGATCCCTCCAAACAGGCATCTAGATAGTCCTTGTGATGTCCTGAAAGCCTTGCATAAAAATTATTAATAATAACATTACGGGGGAGCTCATGAATGGGACATTTGAGCATTAGTGACTTCAATCTCCCCCATGCTTGGGAAATACTCTCTCCATCACGAGGATAAAAGTTATAAATGTAATTCCTATCAATATGCACTTCATGAGGAGGATAAAATTTAGAGTAAAAGAGAGATACAATTTCCTCCCAACCAAGAGAATGACTATTCTTCAGCAATTTATACCAATGCGCCGCTTTACCAGACAGCGAAATAGAGAATAGTTTCTTCCTCACTTCATCCATAGAGATACCTGCACACTTGAATAACCCGCATAATTCATGTAAAAACAGTAAATGATCTCCAGGATGGACAGTTCCATCCCCTTCATAGCGGTTATCCATAACACGTTCAATAATTTTCATAGGTATCTTGAAAGGAATATTTTCAGTAGGTGGATTTAAAATATCACAAGCATCATTAGAGTTATCGCATATGGGAGATAAAGTATTATCAGAGCAAATTTTCTCCCCTAAAACTGGGAAGCTACAAAGATCATAAAAACTAGCTTCCCCAAGCTTAGACTTTTCCATAGCATTAGCAGTAATTGCATTCGTACTAATAACATTGCTACTAGCATGCAAATAAGGTTCCATAGGTTTTTTAATTTTCGCATCAAACAATTCTAAATCAGGAAAAAGATTAAAAAGCTCACCAATTTTTTTGTTGTTTTCCATTATGCCTAACTAGTGAAAATAAAAACAAGAAACAAAAAGATGCAATTGCAGGATCTAAAGGAAATAGCTTCGAGCACTTACAACGGCAACAGAAAATAACTTAGTTACCTGGGACCGGAGTATGAGTGCCTTTTACCTTTCCTCCCCGGCAACGGCGCCAGAAAATAGCTTGATGTCTACTCACGCTTCTTTTCCTGTAGACAGTGTTGGGCCTCCAAGAGCAGAGGTTTGTAGAACAGCAGCAAGTTTTCCCTTAAGTGGATCACCCAAGGTTTATCGAACTCAGGGAGGAAGAGGTCAAAGATATCCCTCTCAAGCAACCCTGCAATCACGATACAAGAAGTCTCTTGTGTCCCCAACACACCTAATACACTTGTCAGATGTATAGGTGCACTAGTTCGGCGAAGAGATAGTGAAATACAAGTAGTATGGATGTATATGAGTGGTAATAGTAATCTGAATAAAATATGGCAGCGAGTAAACATGCAATAGAACAGTAAATAAGCGGTGTTTGCAGTATTGGAAACAAGGCCTAGGGATCATACTTTCACTAGTGGACACTCTCAACATTGATCGCATAATAAATAACTTCTTCTCATTTGTGCTACATACACTCTTTTGTTGGATGACAAACACCATTCGTTGTGTAGGGCTACAAGAGCTCCCTCAAGCCGGAGTTAACAAGCGCCACAACATTCGGCATTCATATTTAAGTAACCTTAGAGCATAATAGATCTTTGCAAAATAAACCAAGAACTAACATAGCATACACACTGTCCACATTACGCTATGAAAGGAGGAATAGATCACATCAATACTATCATAATGATAATTAACTCCACAACCTACAAGAGATCATGATCATAGCCTACGACAAGAACCACATGGTGCACACACTAGCACCTTTACACCATGCAGGAGGAATAGACTACTTTAATAACATCACATGAGTAGCACATAAACTAGTAGCGATACAAAGCTCATCATATGGATCTCAATCATGCAAGCAATTCATGAGATCATTGTATTGGAGTACAGAGAGAGATATTAACCACATAGCTACGGTAGAGCCCTCAGCCCCAGGGGAGAATTACTCCCTCCTCATCATGGGAGCAGCGATGGCGGTGAAGATGGCGGTGGAGATGGCTTCCGGGGGCAATTCCCCGTCCGGCGGGTGCCGGAGACTTCTGTCCCCCGAATTGGGGTTTCGCGATGGCGGCGGCGCCCCTGGATGTTTTCTGGAGTTTCGTCAATCTATATCGTGTTTTTAGGTCACGAGGGGCTAAATAGGCGAAGAGGCGGAGTCGGAAGGGCGGCAGGGCTCCCTCCCCATAGGCCGGCGCGGCCAGGTGGAGCCGCGCGGCCCTATGGTGTGGGGCCCCCCGGCCCCTCCGCGGCTCCCCTTCGGTGTCCTGGTCCGTCTCGGTGAATTATGATGTTGGGTCTTCGTTTCGTCGAATTCCGAGAATATTGCCCGAACAACCTTTCTGGAACCAAAAACAGAAAACAGGAAGCGGCACGGCATCTTGTTAATAGGTTAGTTCCGGAAAATGCATCAAAACATCATAAAGTGTGATCAAAACATGTAAGTATTGACATAAAACAAGCATGGAACATCAGAAATTATAGATACGTTGGAGACGTATCACGGAGATCTCCACCACCACCGTCACCACGCCGTCATGCTGGCGGGATTCCGAGGAGGATCTACTACATCCGCTGCCCGCTGGAACGGGGAGAAGGACGTCGTCATCAACACCGTACGTGTGACCGAGTACGGAGGTGCTGCCCGATTGTGGCACCGTCAAGATCTTCTACGCGCTTTTGAAAGCGGCAAGTGATCGACTACATCCACCACGAGATTTATCTCGTTAACGCTTAGCGATCTTCGAGGGTATGTTGATCTTCACCTCGTTGCTACCATCTACTAGATTAGATCTTGGCTTGTTATTCGTTCTTGCGGTAGGAAATTTTTTGTTTTCTATGCTACGTATCCCATCAGTTCTTCATCATACCCAAGAGGCTCTGCACAAAAATATCGGAGTCAAATATCAGTTGAGTTTGGCGGATTCGTTTGATTCTTTGGTTTTCGAATTCTTACCCATAACATCGGCATTGTGTTGCCTGCCAAAACCCACCGGCGAGCAGCGACGGGCAACACGTAGAGCCGGGAGGCTCCCAGGACTGCTGGTGGGCCCTGGTCCCTCGGGCGACGGCCCGCAATGCTCTGGCACACGTCCTGACGGTTGCAAGGGCGTGCCACCTGACCTATACCTGGTCAGGAAGGTGCTGGATTGCTTCAATTAGTTTCCTGCATGGTAGACACGTAAACATTAAACGAGCCTCGATCGGCTCTCAGGTTACCCTGTGAATCGGCTCAAAGAGCCGATTAACCCATGGTTCATAATGGATATGCAATAACATGGGGTTTCTGCTTTATCAATGCTAAGCTAAATCAATCTACGACAGTTTAGGGTTTTCACCGCATAACCGGAACGTCCTACACGTAGTTGAGCCTGGCAGATACGAAAGATAACAGCAAACTAACCCAAAACGAGGCCTAAAAACCAACACGGAGTCGATTCCCGGAACATCCCTTCTTGGATCGGCAAACCGTACCTTACGCACTACTGGATCGTTCAACCCGTTTGCAAGGCCTAACCATGCAGATATCAAACTAATCCTTGAAGAACAAGGAACAACTATAACAGATCGAATCTACTAAACAAAGATAAAGCAAGATGCTGCCCTTACACCTAAATAGGTGTAAGGACAGCTAGATATCTAGGGGCAGCACAGCTACGTAAATACATCAGAAAAGCATCGATGCAAGCCCTAAAACATCTACGATAAACAGTGTTACTCGCCATCAAAAAGGCTTCAGTACGAGCAACACCAAACAACGAATAAACAGATACTGCCTAGATCGCAAGATGCGATCTAGGCAGCATGATGCTTACCCGGAAGAAACCCTCGAAACAAGGGGTGGCGATGCGCCTGGATTGTGTTTGTTGTGAACGTGATCGTCCTCCTTTCTCAATAACCCTAGGTACATATTTATAGTCCGTGGACTTTCTATCTTTGGAAATACACCTAACCGTGTACGAGCTAAACTCTATCTCTTAATTCTAAACTAAGATGCAATCTACTATAATATACAGATACACGGGCAATCTAGCCCAAACTCTCGTACGAGGCCGATTCAGAAACACATTACGTGTATATCCTTCAAGCCCATCTCCATCACGGCCCATCTCCTGATTTGGCCAAAATCTGGTGATAACACATGCCCCCCTGGTTTTGGCAATAATAATTCCAAAACCACTCTATTTTTCTTCACCATGATTTGACATATGAGCAAAACTGCATTGCAGAGCCGAACCGCTATGCCCTTTCATCATGATGCCTTGCCTTCTCAACTTCTCCGTACTGCACGATTTGACAGTTTTGGCAACGCATCCTCGAAACTGCCACAACATTGAACCATCTTTCATTATATCCCTTTATTTAAACTCGTCCGGGCAGTTTGCTTCTTCATCCCCCTGCTCCACAGTAGCCATCGGCAAACAAAAAACCCTTCTCAGCCGCCATGGATTCCTCTTCCTCCTCGTCTCCTCGGGCCTGTCCTTCCGTCCTCCTCCTCCGGCGAGCTCGAGCGAAGGTCAATCTAGTGGCCATATACGAGGCCCGCGCCCCGAGTATTGGGACGCGAGGGACTGGGATTCCTCAGTCGGAGGCGGAGGGCCCTCACCGACGGGGAGGAAGACCTCCAGTTCCTCGTCGACGGGGAACTAGAGGCGGCAGCGACGACGACCTCTTCTCCGGGGGAACCTCCTCCGACAAGGAGGAAGAGGAGCGGAGGAAGACTCTGCTCAGGGTATCCACCGGCCAAGCGCTTCCGCGGCTGGGTCGGATGACGACGACGACGGCGACGATGAGGAAGATGAAGCCTGCCGGCGCGGCATCAGCAGCGACGAGGACCTCGCCGGAAGCAGCGCCGACGGTAGCTACGACGGCGACGACGAGGGCAGCAATGGCCCTTAGATTAGGGATTAGAATAGGGCTAATAGTAGTGCATTAGGCCCTAGATCATCCTTTTGAGAGCAATCGGCTCTTTATGTAAGCCTTTCTTTGAATCAATGAGAATTGTTCCCCAATTTGCTTTTCTAATTGTCCAATTTCAAATCTTCCGATGGTCAAAGTAGGTCAACGCACCAGAGCGATATACGTATCGGTCTTTCACCATCAAACGCTCATAAGGACAACCCGAAAACCAAATTAGACAGGTTTAAGCAGACATTTCCAAAATTCAGATGATAACTTGATGCACGCTCATAATATTTTATACCTCTATAGTCGATGGCTGCGCATCGGCTGTTTTTATTTTAACGATTTCATGAATTGGCCCCCATATTTCACTGTCCATCATCCCACATACTTGGGAAATACTTCTTGAGATGCTGGCCATTGACGGCCACTGGGAATTTCACACCATCCAACTGCTCGAGCATGTATGCATTACCCTTTAAAACTTGGTCGACTCTGTACGGCCCGTGCCAATTTGGAGACCATTTACCATATACTGCATCCTTAGTTCCCAATGGCAATACAGCTTCCCATACCAGATCACCAACGTGGAACTCCTTCGGTCTCACCTTCTTATTATATGCACGAGCCACCTTGGCTTTGTTCTCCTTAATCTTCTCAAGCGACCACAGCCTAAGCTCCGTTACATCCTCAATGCTATCGCTCATCAGGGCTGCATATTCTTCAGTTGTTAAATCATTCTGAAACGCAACACGTCTCGATCCAGCCGTGATTTCCCAGGGTAGTACAGCTTCTTGTCCATAGACCAGATGATATGGCGAGGTTTTGATCGCTCCATGACATGACATACGGTAAGCCCACAAAGCTTCTGACAATACCTCGTGCCAACGTCTAGGATACTCGTCGATCTTTCTCTTAATCAGCTTGATAAGGCTCTTGTTGGACGCTTCAGCTTGTCCATTCGCTTGAGCATAATATGGAGACGATCGGATCAGCTTAATTCCCATGTCCTCGCAGAATTCTCTGAACTCGTGGGAAACGAAAATCGAACCTCCATCGGTCGTGATAGTCTGGGGCATTGATACGTCTCCAACGTATCGATAATTTCTTATGTTCCATGCTACTTTATTGATGATACCTACATGTTTTATGCACATTATATGTCGTATTTACGCATTTTCTGGAACTAACCTATTAACAAGATGCCGAAGAGCCAGTTGCTTGTTCTGCTGTTTTTGGTTTCAGAAATCCTAGTAAGGAAATATTCTCGGAATTGGACGAAATCACCGCCCAGGGTCCTATTTTTGCACGAAGCTTCCAGAAGACCGAAGAGTAGTGGGGAGGTGGCCAGATGTGGGCGGCGCGGCCAGCCCTGGCCGCGCCGGCCTGTCTGGGCCCCTCGTGCCGCCTCTTGACCTGCCCTTCGCCTACAAATAGCCTCCGTCGCGAAACCCCCATAGAGAGCCACGATACGGAAAACCTTCCGAGACGCCGCCGCGAATCCCATCTCGGGATTCGGAGATCGCCTCCGGCACCCTGCCGGAGAGCATCTCCCGGAGGACTCTTCATCGCCATGATCGCCTCCGGAGTGATGAGTGAGTAGTTCACCCCTGGACTATGGGTCCATAGCAGTAGCTAGATGGTCGTCTTCTCCTAATTGTGCTTCATTGTTGGATCTTGTGAGCTGCCTAACATGATCAAGATCATCTATTTGTAATACTATATGTTGTGTTTGTCGGGATCCGATGGATAGAGAATACTATGTTATGGTGATTATCAATCTATTGTTTATGTGTTGTTTATGATCTTGCATGCTCTCCGTTATTAGTAGAGGCTCTGGCCAAGTTTTTACTCTTAACTCCAAGAGGGAGTATTTATGCTCGATAGTGGGTTCATGCCTTCATTGACACCTGGGACAGTGACAGAAAGTTCTAAGGTTGTGATGTGCTGTTGCCACTAGGGATAAAACATTGATTCTATGTCTAAGGATGTAGTTGTCGATTACATTACGCACCATACTTAATGCAATTGTCTGTTGCTTTGCAACTTAATACTGAATGGGGTTCGGATGATAACCTGAAGGTGGACTTTTTAGGCATAGATGCAGTTGGATGGCGGTCTATGTACTTTGTCGTAATGCCCGGATTAAATCTCACTATATTTATCATATCATGTATATGCATTGTTATGCCCTTCTCTATTTGTCAATTGCCCGACTGTAATTTGTTCACCCAACATGCTTTTATCTTATGGGAGAGACACCTCTAGTGAACTGTGGACCCCGGTCCTATTCTTTACATAGCATACAATCTACTGCAATATTTGTTTTACTGTTTTCTTGCAAACAATCATCTTCCACACAATACGGTTAATCCTTTGTTACAGCAAGCCGGTGAGATTGACAACCTCACTGTTTCGTTGGGGCAAAGTACTTGGGTTGTGTTGTGCAGGTTCCACGTTGGCGCCGGAATCCCTGTTGTTGCGCCGCATCACATTTCGCCACCATCAACCTTCAACGTGCTTCTTGGCTCCTCCTGGTTCGATTAAACCTTGGTTTCTTTCTGAGGGAAAACTTGCTACTGTGCGCATCATACCTTCCTCTTGGGGTTCCCAACGAACGTGTGAGTTACACGCCATCAAGCTCTTTTTCTGGCGCCGTTGCCGGGGAGATCAAGACACGCTGCAAGGGGAGTCTCCACTTCTCAATCTCTTTACTTTGTTTTTGTCTTGCTTTATTTTATTTACTACTTTGTTTGCTGCACCTAAACAAAACACACAAAAAAATTAGTTGCTAGTTTTACTTTATTTACTGTCTTGCTCTCTATATCAAAAACACACAAAAAATTAGTTACTTGTCTTTACTTTGTTTGCCTAGTTTACTTTTTGCTTATTGCATCATGTTTCCTTTTAATTTTACCACAAAAGACATACCGGTAGGACGTGGGTCTATAGTTGGGAGAAATAATATAGAAGAATTTTTCAATCATGTTAGTATTACTGAAGATTTTGAAGATAGACACTTGGTAGAACTTGCACCTACCTATGAAATTGCTGCTGCTGCTTTAGTTCGTATGTTGGAAACTAAATTTGTTAATCTCAATCCTATAATCCAACACATGTTTCTTACACTCGGTGATATGGAAGAAGGGGAAAAGAAAGATTTTGTTTTAGAAACTCTTCTTAGAGAATTTGGTGGTCTAGCAAGAGAAGCTAGAAAGGTCTTTGCTAAATTTAATATGCTAGGTTCTCATACTAATTTTGTTGGTCTCCTTGAAAAAATGGACATGGATAGAATAAGGTACACTAATAATATTAATGATGGTGGGGAGATCAAAGCACCAATACCATGTAAACTCCTAGCTATGAATGATGCACTAGAAAATAACTATGCTTGGCTTGTTCCTGAAAATTTGTTCGATGAGAATAGCAAGCCCAAGACTAATGAAAAGGGAGACGCTAAAACTTATGTATCCAATATACTATGCTTGGTTGAGAAAACTCCCAATACCCCTGGTTATAATGTTGATGCTTCATCTCTTGATGTTACTTGATTTGCACTTTCTGCGCCTAGCTGAAAGGCGTTAAAGAAAAGCGCTTATGGGAGACAACCCATGTTTTTACTACAGTACTTTGTTTTATATTTGAGTCTTGGAAGTTGTTTACTACTGTAGCAACCTCTCCTTATCATGTTTTTGTGCCAAGTAAAGTTTCTATGTCAAAGTTGATGTTATATTTGGGATCGCTGCGCAGAAACAGCATTGCTGTCTGTCACGAATCTGGGCACAAGTCTCTGTAGAAAATTCGAAAAAATCTGCCAATTTACGAGCGTGATCCTCAGATATGTACGCAACTTTCATTAGTTTTGAGTTTTTCCATTTGAGCAAGTCTGGTGCCATTTTAAAATTCGTCTTTACGGACTGTTCTGTTTTTGACAGATTCTGCCTTTTATTTCGCATTGCCTCTTTTGCTATGTTGGATGAATTTCTTTGATCCATTAATGTCCAGTAGCTTTATGCAATGTCCAGAAGTGTAAAGAATGATTGTGTCACCTCTGAATGTGTGAATTATTAATTGTGCACTAACCCTCTAATGAGTTTGCTTGAAGTTTGGTGTGAAGGAAGTTTTCAAGGGTCAAGAGAGGAGTATGATATACTATGATCAAGAGGAGTGAAAGCTCTAAGCTTGGGGATGCCCCCGTGGTTCACCCCTGCATATTTTAAGAAGACTCAAGCGTCTAAGCTTGGGGATGCCCAAGGCATCCCCTTCTTCATCGACAACATCATCAGGTTCCTCCCCTGAAACTATATTTTTATTCAGTCACATCTTGTGTTCTTTACTTGGAGCGTCGGTTTGTTTTTGTTTTTGTTTTGTTTGAATAAAATGGATCCTAGCATTCACTTTGTGGGAGAGAGACACGCTCCGCTGTTGCATATGGACAAATATGTCCTTAGGCTTTACTCATAATGTTCAAGGCGAAGTTTCTTCTTCGTTAAATTGTTATATGGTTGGAATTAGAAAATGCTACATGTAGTAATTCTAAAATGTCTTGGATAATGTGATACTTGGCAATTGTTGTGCTCATGTTTAAGCTCTTGCATCATATGCTTTGCACCCATTAATGAAGAAATACATAGAGCTTGCTAAAATTTGATTTGCATATTTGGTCTCTCTAAGGTCTAGATAATATCTAGTATTGAGTTTTGAACAACAAGGAAGACGGTGTAGAGTCTTATAATGTTTACAATATGTCTTTTATGTGAGTCTTGCTGCACCGGTTCATCCTTGAGTTTGCTTCAAATAACCTTGCTAGCCTAAACCTTGTATCGAGAGGGAATACTTCTCATGCATCCAAAATCCTTGAGCCAACTACTATGCCATTTGTGTCCACCATACCTACCTACTACATGGTATTTCTCCGCCATTCCAAAGTAAATTGCTTGAGTGCTACCTTTAAAATTCCATCATTCACCTTTGCAATATATAGCTCATGGGACAAAATAGCCTTAAAAACTATCGTAGTATCGAATATGTACTTATGCACTTTATCTTTTATTAAGTTGCTTGTTGTGCGATAACCATGCTTCTGGGGAACGCCATCAACTATTGTTGAATATCATGTGAGTTGCTATGCATGTCCGTCTTGTCTGAAGGATCTATCACCTTAATGATTGGAGCATGCAAATTGTTAGAGAAGAACATTGGGCCGCTAACTAAAGCCATGAATCATGGTTGAAGTTTCAGTTTTGGACATATATCCTCAATCTCATATGAGAATAATAATTGTTGCTACATGCTTATGCATTTAAGAGGAGTCCATTATCTGTTGTCCATGTTGTCCCGGTATGGATGTCTAAGTTGAGAATAATCAAAAGCGAGAAATCCAAAATGCGAGCTTTCTCCTTAGACCTTTGTACAGGCGGCATGGAGGTACCCCTTTGTGACACTTGGTTGAAACATGGCATTGCGAAGATCCGGTAGTCCAAGCTA
>JAUUTY010001709.1:0-20000 GCA_030979885.1 Lolium multiflorum
GATTTTAGCAAGTTTAAAACACATGAAAATGAAAAGGGCAAGCTCCTGATCTCTGTATCAGTCTAAAATGAAGTTTCTTGGGGTCTTGAAATTCAATATAATGTTTGAAAACCCAAAACCACTTTCATGCTGACTTCATAGCATGGTGAGTTAAGCGTTAGGAGCTAGAGATGATGCTTTTTCTGCTTTAAATATGTCTAGACCTTGTTTATCAACTTGTTGAATGCTTATTTTATATGACATCATAAGATGACTATGTGTATTGGTTTTTCATTTTATGTTTTTTAATTTTATGCCCATTTAAATCTTAATAATAGCTAGGTTTGACCAAGATTTAAACAATTTAAAAACATGAAAATGAAAAGTGGCCTGGGATCTTTTAGTCACTCTCAAAATGAAGCTTTTATGCTCCTGAAATTTCAATGTTTGAACTAACATGACTTCTCTTCATGCTATGCTTTACGTGGCATACCTTTGCATATCATTCGTATATATTTCAATATATATTTGAACATTCTTGGTATATATATATATATATTTGAATTGTCTGCATTAATATTATACTTAAAAATATTGAAAACACAATTTATATATATACGCATGCACTTTATACGCAAAGCGCGGGTGCCTCCAATAATGTGTGTGCGCACTCGATCCTAACCCTAAACCTAAACCCTAAACCCTAATCCCTAATCCCTAATTATACCCTAAACCTAAACCCTAAACACCCCAAACACTAAACCTAAACCCTAGACCCTAAAGCCTAAACACTACACCCTAAGCCCTAAAACCCTAAACACTAAACCCTACACTAAACCCTAACCCTAGACCCTAAACCCTAAACCCTAAACCAAAATATATTTCACCTTCAGACTATATATCACAGGCTGAAACACACTTATATATAACATGCACTTTATGCTACAAAGCATGTGCCTCTAATAATGTGTGTGCACTGGATCATATGATCCCTAAACCTTAAACCCTATGTTTGACCAAGATTTAAACAAGCAATCAAACATGAAAATGAAAAGGTGATATGGAACCTTCTTAGTCACTCTAAGATGAAGTTTTTGGGAGGTTTTGAAATCTGTTTGAAACCCAAAACCACTTCTCTTCATGTTTGACTTCATAAGATAGATCGAGTTTAGGGTTAGGGCCAGGGTAGATACATGATTTTTCTTGTTTTAATATGTCTAGACCATGTTTATCAACTTGAATGCTCATTATATGACATAAAAGGCTATGTGCTGATTTTTTTTATGCCCATTTGAATCTTGGTCAAATCCTAGATTGACCTAGATTTAAACAAGTTTAAACATGAAAATGAAAAGGTAATCATGCATCCTTCCTTCTTAGTCATTCAAAAATGAAGCTTTTGGGGTGCTTGAAATCTCAATGTTTGAAACCAAAACCAATTTCTTCATATGGCTGACTTCATAAGACTTAGTTTAGGGTTAGGGGTAGATCGATACATGATTTATCGGTTTGAAGGGTCTGTGACATGCTTGTTGTTTATCAACTGAATGCTACTATATGACATATGAAGACTATATGCTTTTGTTTTTTTTGTTTTTTTGTTTTTTCTGAATTAATGTTTATGCTATTTGAATCTTGGTCAAATCCTTAGGTTTGACCAAGATTTAAACAAGTTTAAAACATATAATGAAAAGGTAAGCCTCTGGATCCTTCTTAGTCATTCTAAATGAAGCTTTGGGGGGTTCTTGAATCTCAATATAATGTTTGAAACCCAAAACACTTCTCTTCATGGTTGACTTCATAAGAAATAGTTTAGGGTTAGGGGTATATACATGATTTGTCGGGTTTGAATTTGTCTAGACATGCTTGTTTATCAACTTGAATGCTTACTAGCTATATGACATAAGAAGACTATATGTGCATTGGTTTTTCATTTTTTGTTTTTCTGAATGTTTATGCCCATTTGAATCTTGGTCAAATCCTAGGTTTGACCTAGATTTAAACAAGTTTAAAACATGAAAATGAAAAAGTAAGCATGCTTCTTAGTCACTCTAAATGAAGCTTTTGTTGGGAGGTTTGAAATTTCCATGTTTGAAAACCCAAAACCATTTCTCTTCATGCTTGACTTCATAAGACAAAGTTTAGGGTTAGGTGTAGATACATGATTTGTCTGGTTTGAATATGTCTAGACCTTGTTTATTAACTTCAATTCCTACTATATGACATAAGAAGACTATGTGCGCTTTTGGTTTTTCATTGTTTTTTGATTTTTTCTGAATGTTTATGCCCATTTGAATCTAAAGGTGAGAGAACACGTTAATGGTTATTCTAACAAAGGTCATGCTTGGTATCTTACCTATGTATTATGCTACATCACAAATGTAAAATGAAAATATGTGCATCTCTATAAACCCTAAACCCTAACCCTAACTATATAGAAAAAGATGAACAATCCATGCTTTTCGATTGCCTTTTTTGTTTGGCTTGATTTCAAATTTAGTGGGGAGGGGAGGTAGGGGACGAGTGTGTTTCTTTCGATGCCTCTCTCGTATTTGCTAGTTTTTGGGGGTCACACAAATTCAGGGTAGCATACTGCCCACCCCCTCCCTTCACGCGCGGAAAAAGTGAGTTACTAACTTGGCTTTCCTACCCTTGAATCCATACGAAACTTTGTACGGAGTTCTAATACAGTATAATGATCACCCGAATTATTACACCAACAGTCCTGCCACTTACGTGTGGTTCCCACAAGCGTGAGGTCCCACACTCTGTGTTGAGCAAGTCACGGACAATTTTTTGCATATGTTGCAAAGGATAAAATGTGAAGAGGGTCACACGGAAGGAGAAGAGGAAGGGAGAGCAGTCACGGCCTCGAAATGCTTCAACCTTTCCGGGAAGTGATGTTGACTGGCACGCAAGGTTTTTCAGTGCTGCAAACCTGCAGTGCGGCGATTTTGACAGAAATAACCCTTTTGGCAAAGAAAAGCACGGACTGACCCTCTGAGCAATCTATTTCACTGGACTAACCTTTTTGTGTGGCTCATTCTGTGTTTTTCTTCGCCAAAAGGGTTACTTTGTCAAAATCGCCCCCTGCAGTGCAGGCTACGCGCCCGTCTAATATTCTTTTTTTTCAATGACAAAAGGGGGGAGAGAGAGAGAGAGTCTTGACGACGTGTCTTCACTTGACAAAGAAGATTGTTGGAAGTTTGCCTACCTACCGCATATGACTTGTGCTCACTAAAGTGTGGGACCTGCACGCATGGGACCCTGCAGCCCTCTGAGGGCAGTCCGTGTGAGACGCAAAATAGGGTTTTTAGTTTAGTAAGGCAAAAAAATTAAGCCTTGGAGGGCCGAGGCGGGGCGGCCGTCCGCCATTTTATACCTTTTACGCCCCCACACCTCGTTTCATTTGTCATGTCTACCAAGGAAGAGCTCGGAGGAGAAGATGCAGTCCTAGCTTCTCGACCCCCTGGCGCCCCACGCATAAATACTACTACCAGAAGTACACTGTCTCTAACAATCCTGCCTGCGAAGGGAGATCTCGGAGGAGACGATGCGGGCTCAGCGTCCCCGCCGTTGATGAGCCAGGACACAAGGGTTACTACGCCTCTTTTAATTACCTTCGTTTTGCTGGTAATACTCGGACTTATATCTGTTATCTTCCGCAGGAGAGGGTCGATATCGCCGGAGAAGATGATGTGAGGCAGATGATCAAGCTCGCAGGAGAAGATGATGTAAAGGAGATGGTCAAGCTCGGAGAAGATGATGTAAAGGAGTTAGTCAATCTCGGAGAAGATGTGGTGGCATTGGACCAACCGCGGTCGTTGGGCGAGATCCCGGAGATTCACTTACCTCGTTTGCACTGGTAATGATATGCCTGATCTATAACATTTTGAACATTTTTCGTCGGCTTACACATGAGCTATCTCGGCTTAGGGTCAACAAGGCCCCGGGAGCGGAACTTCCGCATCTCGGCGCCGAGAACTCCGAGTTACGCCAGAAGCGCCCTGGTGAATCGCACGCGCAGGCGCAGCACATCCGTTCGCAGGATCTCTCATCCTTCGACGTCAGGTTCCAGCGAGAGGTCGTAGAAGAAGATAAGTTGCCAGCTTCCCCGCCGTTCAAGAGGATGAAGGAGCTGAAGACGGAGGTTAATATTAGCTGACTTTGGGTTGCTGGTTTTTGGTACTTCGAGTCACTGACATGTAGACACCACTTAAGTCTGTCCTACATGTTAGTGACCACATTCGTTAATCAGCTAATTTGTGCATTTCGTTTGCCGGTAACGCTCGATATGTTTGTTGTTACCTTTGGCAGGATCACTCCCCTTGCTTATCCTGTCGGAGGATGAAGTTGGATCTTGCCAGCATGCGGGAGGAGAACAGAGAGTTAGGGATCAAGATATTTCGGTACAGGCAGGCGGTGTCTTTCCTAGAAGTGGATGAGATCACGGCCTGCGCTCGTAGGAGTTGTGACGAGGCCATTCATCTGGGAGAACGGATCAAAGCTCAGCTTGTCTCTTTGATGGAAGTCGCAGAACGCGTGATTTTCAATGCTAGAGAGGCGCGGGAACGACTTCTGGTGGCTGAAGATCTCGCATAGCAGTTTAATCATGTGCGCTTATTAGCTGCCTACTACTTTTGTAATTATTCACAATTAAGTATGAATCAATGGCTTGCCTTTTGTGTGACGGAGGAAATTGCACATACCACCACTTGTTGGTGCAGTTTTTGCACATAACACAATTTGAGATTCTTTTTACACAAATAACCAGATTTTGACGTAAACTTTTGCACAAAAAACAACCTTACTCCATGTTTTCTTTTGTCTTCTAAAGACATGTAGGTGCTTCGAAAAATACCTCCGTTCCAATGCTTAAAGCTTAGTATATTTTTCTTGAAAAGTCAAACCAAGTAAAGTTCGACCAAACCTATCAGCACATATAATATTTTGTAGACACCATATGAAAATATAATTTATTTTCTATCTAATAATATTGATTTTGTATCTTGCATATTAATGCATTTGGTAAAAACTTAGTCAAACTTTCTATCTAATAATATTTTCGACTTTGTATTATTTTTATTCATTTTCCCCCTGGTTGTCATGTTTTCTGTCCGGCTTCCTGTGACGCCCCGGAACCGGTACCATGAGGATCCCAGCGAACCCGCCGAAATCCGCATGATATCGATTCAGAGACGCCCTCCGACACGACGTGCGCGAAGAATCACACACGTGATGCCAGAGGAATTAACACGAGCGGTAACATTACAACAGGATTACAATAGAGCCCACAAGATACATATATACAACAACGACTCCAACGAGTCAAGATACAAATAGATACATACAAAGATCCAAATCATACAAGATCGATACATCCGAGTACTTTATTAAGATGCAAATTATTCAAGAGTCCTCTAAGATAACCGCAAGGCCCATAACTCGCCTGTGCCAAGCCTAAGGGTAATTCTGCTAACGTCAGTCCCCAGACTACAAAGCTCAAATACCTGGCTACTGGCTGTAAAGGCAGAGACAAAAAGAAAGGGAAGGCGAGGGTAAAAGTACCATTGGCACGCACTTAGACAAGACCAATTATGTCAAAGGGCGTATAAAACCCCCAATTCTAGCTTATATGTGGAGCTTTAGCTGCAAGAAAGCTACTATCCAATAGAGACACGCTACAACAACTTAGAGAAGATAAGAGAGCGCATAAGGTAACAGATAAATACTACACAAACATAACCCAGCCAAATACACATATCCCCTTCAACAATTGCGAAGAGGCAATGTAAAAGGCACTCAACGGTGGACAAGTTTTATTAGGTATCGGTTGTAGTAATGCTATATTACTAATCAAGTTATTAGCAGCTCATTAGTCAACAACATAAAGGGTGTAAGTTGTTCTATGATCGAAGCCATACACCCCAGCCGTCTATAATCATGACACGGTTTATCGATAAGATGTACACCCTGCAGGGGTTGCCCAAATGTAACCATACGCATGCTCGAACCCACTTACTACAGGTGGAGTCTCACATCAAGACCGTTCCCAATGCAAGAGAAAGTTTATGTGGTGCCACCTAATTAAGCTGCTACCCGTGACGGTTCGGCTGCATCTGATACGACTCCAGAGGTTTGTGCCAACTACTAAGCTAAGTGTGAATAACTGCCGCTTAATCGTTCAATATGAGTAATAAAGATATTAATATAAACAATTCAAGATAACAGAGTGCAATCGTGCATCGTGTATATGAGCAAATAAAAACCAAGGTTGTGGCTCCCAATAAATGATCAGGAAAGGTAGTAAGCATGGGGTCCCACTCTCACGTACTGTAGAGCTGGTCAATCTCGGAATGATAATGCAACTCGGCCTCAGTGACATTAGCGAGCTAAAGTTCACAGCTAAGATAGGTGGGCTTTGCTGTATGCCTATGCTTACAATTTTAGTTGCTAACAATAAAGTAAAGCATGAATATCTCCAACAATTGATATAGCATGATACCTCCCAACAAGATGCAATATCCTAAAACATTTCGAGATATCAATAAACCCTAAACCGCCTACGACTCGCAAAGCCGGCAAACAACAAACACAGGTAGGTACGAGAGGTGTATCTCTATTACAGTAGTAATGTGTGGATAGGGCACGTGACACAACGTAATCGCAACATAAGTGACAGCACAGATCAAAAGAGCATGGGTGCAAATAGGTGAAGCAGCTGGCCTTCGCTCGTGAAAAGTCATAGAAGAACTTGTCGGAGAACTCGTCGTATCTCACAACACCACTTCGCGATCCTATCCGGAAAGAAGCAGCGCTCGAACAAGCAACAAATGCAAATCTTACTACTACGCGGAAGAATCGCGATGCTCAAGATGAGGTGCATGACATGGCAGCATGACAGCGGCAAATTTATCCAAATTAATCTAACCCTCGACAAATAAGTTAGGATTGGAGTTGCATTTTCTACCGCAACTTAATTGCTGATTAGTAGCTGCACGACATGGCAAGGGAGAAATTACTTCAGTTAAACGGAGTGTGAAATCCTAGTTGAAATCCAAATAATTCGCGACATATGTTAGGTGCATACCAAACTATCAAGGAAACAAATTACGATGGTGATGCAACAAATATGGATGGCATACTCATGTTCCTTACGTTTTTCGATCAAATTCCATATATAACACTTTTATTTCGAATTACAGATTAAAAGATATTGGTTTTGCATGATAAAAGCATTTTTGGGATTTTAGATTAAACAGAGAAAGGAAAGGTGGTTTATAATGAGTTGGAGCTAGACAGAGACGCAGACAGGTGGGTCCACGCGACACGTCAGCGCTAGCGGTCAGGATGCAAAAAGGTGGTTTTATTTCGCGCCGGCGAGGATGAACTTGGATGGGCCTGGCAGATACAAAGGAATTCATAACCAGTGCAAGCTGCTGTATCGGATTTGACAAGATGCGGAGGCCGGACAAGATAAGGTTGCTAGCTGACTGAATTTTGAACACTAGAAACTGAAGATTGATACTTGCGATTTCTGTAGACAGTCAAAGGCACAGATTTTAAATGGGGAGACGATTTCTGCGTCGATCCGCAAAAAGAAAATGTCGTAGTGTAGCTGGATGTGAGCATCTAGTGGTGCCTTTGTTTCGTGCTGAGAAGGAGGAAACGCCGGTGAGACTCGTCGGAAACGGATCAGCGACACGGCGACGAACAGCTGAAAAGAAACTGTTTCTGGGTCGAACTTTGAACGAAGATGGCGAGGCCTATGGGGCACGGTTTGGGACGATTCAAAGACCAAAACGTAGCCTGTGACGTTGTGCCTCCAACGGTACAAAGATCTGAACGGAGGTGGTCTGGTTCGCTAGGATCTTCGTCGGGAGTAGACACCGTGAAACAGCAAAAAACAGGAACCTTTTGTTTTCGATTCGGTTGATCTCTTAAACATGCGACGATGCAGCGATGTTAAAACATGCAGATAGAGGAGAGGTGGTAGTCACCGAGGTCGCCGTTCAAGAGGAGGAAGCGGCGGATGGAGCTCGCCGGCGAAGAGGAAGAAGGAGGCTGAAGATGAGGTTAGAATTAAGCTGACTTTGGCAGTCCCTGGCGTCTCCGGTATCCGTGTCACGACGTCCAGGACGTAGAGGAGGAAGAGAGGACCGATTCGTTAATCAGCTCAGGTTGTTCCATTGGCGGCCATGCTCGATCATGTTTGGAGGTAGATGGCGGAGGTGTGCTCACGGTAGGGTCGGCGAGAGGAACAGAGACAGCACGGCGGGAGGAGAACAGAGGAGGGATCAAGATGTTTCGGTTGCAGGATGCAGAGGTTGGTTTTGCTGAGGAAGGGCGCTGTTGGAGTTGTGCAGCCGTCCATCTGGGAGACAGATCACGCCAGAGCACGGATGGCATGCAGAACAAGAAGAAGACGCAGGGAGGACTTCTGGTTGTTAAGATCTCGCTAGGAGTTTAATTGTTTGGATTGTTTCCTACTACGGTGGAAGGAAGAAGACCAAGAAAATGGTTGGGCTGACGGAAAAGAACAACGTTGGCCCTTTTTGCAAAAATTAGAATTTGCAAATTGCAAAGAGATAACCAATTTTGAGTAAAGATGCCAAGAAAACAAGGAACTCCATGATAAGCATGAAAGAGATAAAGAATGGAGAAAAGTTTGGCAAAACAATGCTATAGTTTTATTTTTTTATTAAATGAAAAGAAAGGGTAGTTCGACCAAAACCATCAGACATAAATAAAATAGCTAGGGTATGACAAAATAATTTTATTGTGCTGAAAAAATACATGAATGATGATGCATGATGCCATGATGATGCACAAAGAAAAAGAACAAACAAATCTAATAGGGGTCATGTTTTCTGTCCGGCTTCCCCAGCCCATCCATCCGTAACCCACATGCGCGCGTGACACGAGTAGTGGGAGACATGGTGCCCAAAGGGATAGCTTTTATTAATGGTGGCGACGGTTCCCTAGGCCAATGCTGGCGATACGTCTCATCGTCGCTAGCTGTGCCTTCCCCATGCGGCCGTATTAATGCACACCACTGCTCCTTTGCGCCTCCGCGGCTGATCAAGTAAGTTTGATCATAAAAGATGATCACATAAGCTCGATGATTACCTATAACCTAAAAATTATCTTAATTTGTAAACGAAGACATAAAATAACTAGTTGTTTGATTAGGAAAGACAAAGGAAATTTCTATTGAGATTGAGTTCATTTCATAGTTGTTATAGACACATAGCAATATTACCGAGAGATATGATTGGTTGACTATAATATGGATATATCTAGACACATTTTAGTTCAAGATTCATCCATATCATTTGACAAGTAATATGAATCGGAGTGAGTATATTAAATGGAGTAGTATATATTGTTCGAAAAAATTAAGTTATACTGTACTAATAAAGAAACCATTTCTGTGGTCAAACTGATTTGACGGGACAGTAACTGCACCAGGACGTAGTGGCGTGCTATCCTAGCCGAAGTTTTACTCGGCGCCTCGATGCAGCTGCTGAAGAATAAAAAAAGTCATATCCACTCCTACTCTTCACCTCCATCGTTTCCATCCTTGGCTCTCCACTTCCATCATCGTTCTCCACTCGCCAAGCGCTGCTAGCAAATTTTTTCATCCTCTAGATCTCCCATTTGCATAGCTTTCTCTCCTCACCCCTCCGCAGAACCGCAGCACTCCTCCTTCCCGCTCGACTCTCCTACAAAACTCCAATCACACATACTTGCTTCCGCCCTCTTAAATCCTTCTCGTCTCCATGGCGGCATCGAACGACGACCAGCTGTATGGCGACTGGGGGAAGCTCCCCGCCGAGCTGTTCAATCTCATTGCCCAGAGTCTGGACGTTACAGTCGACGTCCGGCTGGCCGCATGCTCCAAAACGCTGTGCCGCCATGTCGCCGACAACATGAATCTACACCATTGGGATGGACCCTGCTTGCTGATGCCCGATTCTGCCCATTGGCACTATGATGATAGTAGTGCGCACCACACGGTGTACCACGTTGTGCCCCTCGACCATCCTCGGCGCACAGCCATCCTGCCGTTCATGGACAATAGATTCTGGGTTGGCATGAACGGCGACTGGATCGCCGGCGTGGACAGTGGTGGGAACTGGTTCCTCGCGAACATCTACACGCACCAAGAAATCTCCCTACCATCGTCGGAAACTTGCAACATTTTTCGGGAGGAATGGATTGGCTTCCCCGACTTGCCTCCTGAAAGGTACATGACGTATGGGCGTGCCATGTTTTTGTTGAAGATTGTAATTTGCGAAGTGCCCACAAAAGCTGGACATTACTCAGATTACAAGCTCATCGCTCTATTCAATTCTGGACTCGCTTACCTGGCTAATGGTAGCCAGGAGTGGAGGTTATTCTCTCTTGCTAGTTGGGGTGTAGATTACAGTGATGCCATCGAGCACAACGGCTTCATTGTTGCGGTGGATGGGTGGACCGGCACCACATATTGCTGGGATCAATCACAGGCCGGTAATTCTTCAATCCATATGATATACTTCGCAATAAATTTTAATATCAAGCCCATTCATGATATATTGTAACTGAATTAACTAATTGGTCAATAAGATTTTTTTTCACCTTTCAAATGACTGTGCACCATTTAATTATCCTAACCTGACTGAACCATTGCTACAAACGAATTACAGTAGTATATGCAGTGCACTAATCTGTCAACCCAAACCAGATTATTGCAGTATATGAATGCATTCCTGAATTAGTTACTGCATGCTCTTATCAGAATATGAATAAGGAGCTTAGCCCTGGCCTCTTCATCAATTGATGCATGCAAACTTTCAATTTATTTGAATATTCGATGTACTCAAAGCATTACAATCATGGATCAGATAAGGTTGAGACATGTATCTACCATCAATGAATATGAGTGTAATTAACATACATCTCAAATGGGAACAATTTTATTTCTTCGAGTTTTTATACAAGTATAATGACTGCATCCTCCATTTGATCCTACAAATGTGAAGTTGCAGCTACTGGTATTATTGTCTTCCCGAGCCATTCAAACACTATTTTTTGTTGTCTCCGTTTACAATGCAGATGCACACCTTGCCCCGCCATTCGTGATCCCATCACCGATGAAGGAACCGTCTGGCAGATGGTTTTTAGCTCGATCAGCCGATGGCAAGCGCTTGATGATCATCCATGAAGATCGGTATATACGTAGCAATGATCACCTTGAGCCTGCAGAAGTTCTGCATCATGGTAATGGCCTTATCCTGCGAGAGTATCCTGCCCCTGTCATACATATTTTTGAGAAAGATCTATCCCTGATTGGACCCAATTGGAGTCGAGTTGACAGCCTTGGCACACACTCTCTGTTCATTGGACTGAATTATCCAATGAACCTGAAGATAAATGATGGCAATGCTCCTGATGGAACATTGACTCCATTCATGAGGTCAAATTGTGTGTACATCGCGTACTATGCATTTCGGGAACCAGCATTTAGTTGTATTTGTCGTTGTAACCTGCAGCAAGGGGAAAATGAGCTCATGGGAGTTATCACCCTTCCAGAAGATGGTTGGGGATTTCCCCGACAGGCGACAATGTGGTTTAAGCCTAGTCTGAAAAATATCCGCATGTTGATGCAACCCTAAACTGAGCCATGAATCTTTCTGGAGAAAATAATCTTTTTTGTACGATATGTTTGAACAATTCAGTAATCTGTTCCGTATCTTAAGATGCTCTTCCTTTTTTCTGAATCTTATATACCTGGACCCATTTCAGTGTGTCTGTTTACTCATTTTAGTGTGTATGTAGCCCACATTGAAGTAATCTAATCTTATAATTTAAAACGGATGGTGATGAACTCTGTATTTCCATCCTTCGTAAACCGTGCATGTCTGTTTATTTTTAGTTTCATTTCAGCAACTGTTATTAGTATATGCACACCTTTTTTTAATGTTGAGAGGAGTATAAGGGCATTACAATGCTATATACTATATGGCGCTAATAGAGAACAAATGAATGTCAAAAGATTGTAAAATCCTCCAGGTACTCTCCTTGCAGCGCTAATTGCTGATGACAGACTGACTTCCTGTTGGTTCCGGTGCTTTAGCTAGGACAGGTGAAAAGAGTTTCACGCCCTGCTTTCTTTTGCGTCGACAGTAGGCCTACCGCAGGGATTCACCTCTCCAACCGCCAAACGACGAGGAAATAATTCCTAGCGCCCTTGCAGTAGCGCCTGTGTTGGACGTGCCCTAATGTTTTCCTGCTAAAAGGTGCAATCTTTTAAGCACTTGGGTACGGTATTTCCCCACCAGCCTGGATGCAGGCCGCCAAACGCGTCTTAAGTTTTAAAATAGCGTGCTAAATGAATTAGCGGCAGCCTCCTTCAAACGATATGAACGCTATATCGTGGTAATAGTGTGGTATATTTTAAATAGCATTTTCAAAATAATACTAAATATAGCCTAAAAATAAATAATTTTACTAGAGCGAATAGATATATATAGTCCAAAAGTGACTGAATCATACATACATAACCACATATAGAAATAGATCTCAAGTATTTTAGAAGGCTAACATCAACATTTCACAAGGCAACAACATAGTATAAATTATTTATTAAAACATATTAGCATTAGCGATATTATCTTCTGACTTAGAAGTGGAACCAACAGATTGTAGTTCATCACCACGAAAAAGTGAAAGCAACTTGCCTGAAAAAAATAGCGCGCTAACACTATGAAGTTTTAGGGCGATATAGCATGCTGTTTCGCAAATAGCGCCTCAGCGAGCAAAATTACTAAGCGTGGACCCTCTAGATATGCTATAGCGCGCTTTTAGCGGAGAAATAGTTAACTGGGCTTCATTGAGGCCCTGGTTTGACAAAGCAGCCTGAGTACGCATCTAAAAAAAATCTGCCTGAGGACGCATGCTTGTAAAAAAGAGAGAGCAGACTACAATTACTTCAGTCCCGAACCCTCTATCTCTCCCACCTACTTCACCTCTTTTACACTAATGACTGCCATGAACGGCTCGCCTCCTCCCTCCACCGGCAGCTGCCTGGCGGTAACGGCCGCCGACACAGATGAACATCGCCGATATTTCCTGAACTCAGCCGATTTGATCCACCGCATCCTCCAGCAGCTTGATGGACGTCCAGTCTCTTCTATCCAGATCGTGACTAGAGAAGGATCTACGGGTACATCCGTTTCTTACCCTTTGGCAGCGTCGGTTCCATCTCTCGCGGTACTTTCTTCTCCGCTGGAAGCACCATCTGGCTCGGCACTGATTTCCCTGGCGGCGGCACCAGCTTCTCCGGTTGCGCCGACCCCAACCCCCGCGGCACGGTCTTCTCCGGTGGCGGCACCACCAAAAGTGGCTGTAAGTTGTCCTGAACTCACTAGGATGCAGGTGTAAGTAGTCAATGATAGTTGGGGTTTTAACAAGTTCTTTTTTCTTTAATGATGGGAAACCGTAGTAGTATTCTTCTGCAAATGTTTTTTTAATGACGGGAAACAGTAGATGTTAAGTACTAGTTCTGGCAAAAAAAGATGTTAAGTAATAGTATCCATCACAGAGCAGGGTTTCGCAGTCTGAACATACAAATATATGCTCCATGTTACCTGTTTCAGAAAGTCTGAAAGCTTGCTCAGTACATGTAAAATCAAATTGTCTTGCTGCTGCTAGATTTTGTGCAAACTAATTAAAGAGATAGCTAGATGCATTTTCTCCATGTATGTTACGTTCTGATTTATATGCTGTTGATTGATATATACCGTGCTTAACTAGATGCAGAAGCAAACTCGCTCCAACGTCAATGAGCAACTACGTCTTAGGACTGTCGATTGTACATGTCCTCTGCACCGCCCCGAGTTCAGAATTCAAAGAAATTCACTAGCCAAAAAGCCAAAGGTGACGGGCAGGCGTGATGCAGCAATTCAACGTTGTATATTAAAAGGGCGAGGGAAAGGCCGCCCTAAACGGGTTGGTCACTCGGCGGACCCTCCTCAGCCCTCGCGCTTCTATGTGCAACTGGACGGCAACGATGACATGTATATGTTGGTCATCCCCAGAGAATTCAAGCAATGTCTGAAAGGGATTCTTCCCAGGCCTATCAAGCTCAAGACCAGCGTAGGCTGCGCCTGGTATGTGCACATCGATGAGTACCAGGGTGAACTGGTCTTGAAGGATGGTTGGTTCGGGTTTGCAGAGGCGCATGAACTGCAGCTCGATGACATTCTCGTCTTCGAGGTGAAAGACACTTCCTTGATGAATGTGTTGATCTACGACAGTAACACCTCCACCCAGAGGATAATATTTTGTGCTGATCACCCTTAGTTGCATGCATGATCTGCAGTGCTTTTAGGAAGAGGGGATCAGAAACACCTCAATATTTTATTGAATTAACTAGATGCTGCTTTTGGACCTGGGGTAGTGCCCTGCTGATGTTCATGCTGAACTTGGTTTTTGTATTAAGCTGAACTGGGGATCAGATACAATGTGATGAGACTTTGTTAATTAGCTAATATAGTATATGTTAGACATGTTTTATTTTACTTTAATTTACTGTGATATGCTGCGGTAGTTTCAATGTGCGGTCTGATGATTTGTATTATACCTAGCTACATGGAGCTCAACATTTTATTTTAGAAAGTGTAAAAGTGACCAATTTTTTTGATCTGATTGTAGCGAACGATTGTAGCGAACACAAGTGCAGATGGTCAAACCCCCAAAACTTCTCATATTCATTGTTACATGGTCGAGATATAAAGGTATTTTACGCACTGGTTTAATACTCAACTGCTTACATCCATGTTTGTTTGCAGTTTTTTTTGACACCTCTTAATGCTCCCTCCGATCCATTTTTTTTGAGATACTGTTAGTTGTAGAGATATCCATTTTATCATCAAGTAATGAGGATCAGATGGAGTATCGTTTTCATTTTACCAAAATAAATGGATATACTGTATAGTACAACGTAGCCTGAGGCCCTTAGCTCTGAATGCAATTTCTGTGTGCACACTGATCGGATCATAACCCACACGACCTGTCTCACTGGTATGTAGGTCCGGACCCCACCAGATACTGATAAAGCCCAGTGACCCGCCGGGTGAAGTTTTCTGTGTGGATTCCTGCGTACCTGGCTTCGTTCCTCCAAGAAACGCGCATTTTTTTGACCGGGGGGACACGCGCATTTATTCCCTTGCTGATGTATCATTCTCAGTTTCTCACAGCCCCCTCATGTTCAGATCTCCCCAGATCCCTCGCCGTCCATCTCCCCTGAGTCCTCTCTCTACACCACCGGCGTCCACCACCGCTCGGACTACGCGGCTTGGACTCCGTCCTCTACGGATGCGGCGACGTCGCACCTAAAAACTCCACTAAGGCGGCGCGGCATCCCCGATTCTCTCGGTCCATGGCTGCAATGGCGGTATGTTTCCCCCGAATCACTAGCGTTGCCGGTCACATCTTTATTATATCTAAGCTGTATTGCCGGTTGCTTAGCATTGTTTGATATAGACTATTTCTCTCATCCAGTGTATATATTAATCCTCTGGTAAAGACTCGGGCTACACATGCACGCATGCTAGCTAGGTTGGGACTGGATCTAATGTGTGCAATAATAATCGTTCAAATATGATATTGGTCAATCCACGGCCGATAATCACATATGAGGACACCGAGCATGCATGTCTGGCTTATGGACTCTTTAGGCCGACGCTGATTTTTTTTTGTTTGCTTGGTCGATCTGTACTGGCGGATGATGAACTGCAGATGCATTACTCTGATGCTAGACCTAGCCAGCAAGCATGCATGGCTCATGCTAGCTTGATTTCTATTCTCATAGCTACTATTTATATCGATTTGGCTTCTGCGATACAATGATACACTATGCTGAATAATTTGATGATACAAGGTTGTACATATCATCCTAGCTAGATTCAGAAGCTTATTGTTCAGACTGTGTGTTCGATAAGAACAATGATCCGCTGACTTTGCTAGGTGCCTTTGATTATGCATTTGCTTGGAATTACGGTCAGAAGCTAGAGGCATTATCTAATTGAGGCCTCTTTTTTGCAGTGTTCAAACAAGAAGCTCAAGCTTGGAGAGAGCTTATCATGGAAGGAGACATCTGTAGAGCCAGCCCCAGTGTGCAAGGTGTTTAGGCGCATCGATGAGGAGAATACCGCTGACAGCTTCTGCAAGGTACTATGTACATCGGAGTTAGAGGTGATTACCATCCCCAGTCGTGTTCTACCCTGGTTTTACGGTGGGTGTCCAGAGTCCATCAACCTGAAGATGTCCACTGCATGCACCTGGATTGTGGACCTGAAGCAACAAGATGGCAATGTTTTAATGGACGCAGGATGGCCAGAGTTTGTCAAAGCACATGACTTGAAGGTAGGATACCTCCTGACCTTCAAGAAGATTGACACCAAATCATTGCAGGTGCTCATATTTGGTTACAATTGCTGTGAGAAGGTTATATGGTGTTCAGGTTATCACCCATCGCTGGGGCAACAAAATGAATCACAGCTGTATTAAGTTGTCTTACAAATGTTCTGTAGAGAGAGCTGGTCTATAATAGTATAATGATGCATTGTGGTGAACATGATGGTACCATTACTGGATTAGTGGATTGCCTAGCCCTTTCCATTAGTTCGGACTTTTGGTTGTGTTGGCTTGTGTATGAAGCTTGGCATGGTATCAGAGCCCAGGGTCTCGAGTTCGAGACCTGGCTTTCGTAATTTATCCTAAAAATTGGTGCTGCCCTCCGTTGCCCTCCTCGGAGTCCACGTATATGCCTCTTGAGAGTCTCCTTGTGTTGACCTCTTCCCTTCTTCCGGTCACACGTGAGGAGGGGTGTTGAGATGTATAAGTGGATTGCCTAGCCCTTTCCATCAGTTCGGACTTTTGGTTGCGTTGGCTAGTGCATGAAGCTTGACAAACCTTATTTATATGTACAGCTCTCTAGTTGTACTATTAATTATTATGTGCTTATGTTGGCTGGATTGTGATGAACATGAGATGTTCTGTTGTTTCCGTAAAGAAAAAAACGTGATGTTTTTTCGAATCCTGCGCTGGATATGTTTTGCACAAACTAGTGAAGTGCCCGCTGACAAAACATATTATGTGCAAATAGGCAACCCTCAGTAACGATCATGGGTTCAAGCGTCCAGGATCCAGTGCCTTGACATCAGCAAGCACAGATGAACAGTTGGTTGACTTGTAGATTTGGACGTTGGATCGAAAATAGATAGCTAAGAACTAAGTACTGTAGCATGTAGCATATGTACTGTTCATGGTCTCATTCCGGGTTCAAGTGCTACCCCATGTAGCACCACTTTTTTTTTGGGTTAGCCCAGACAACCTTCCCAATAAAAAAAGTACTACCTTCCCTGCATGGGCCAATTGTTTGTACTTTTGGGCTGCCGCCGGCCATGTACATGGTGATTGCTGTCAGCCTGCTTACTTCGCTGATAACAATCCAAAAACATTTAATGGGCCTCCGACTCATGCCATTGGGGCCCTTCCTAATTTAAACACGGAGATCCTATGATTGGCCCTCAAGAAACCGAGATTCTACATATAAAGTTATTTTTATTTCGTATCAATTATGATTATGATTCTTTTTAAATGCGCATAGCCAGTATGCGCATCTACATGGGATCTATATTTTGATATATTCATATAGTCGATTTCAAAATTTTCATAAATTATTTAAAGTTCCAAGATTTATTCTATCAGTTTGCAAGATCTTTGAGTGTATTTGTAGTTTAAAAAAATGACAAACCTCTTCATCAGATTGTTGTTAACAAGTGTAGTGTTGTGAACCCAAAATATATTACATACTTCCTCGTAGATCAAATTTGAACTAATTAAGTTGAACTAAAACCTGGATCAACAGTTAGTATGGATTAGGTGCATGGAGTACGAAAAACAAATGAATAGGCAATATTTCAGTTTTTCCTTCAGTTGAGAATGCTAGAGCAGGACCCATTTGCCAGTAGCGTCCCTCAACATTTGAAGGTAAAGACAAACAGAAGGGATCGAAAAAAAGCAAGTATCCTACATATCTCGGGTTAAAACATATCGAGAAATCACATATTTCTTGTACATAGAGGCTGACATCGTGGACCCATCGACCAGCCGTGGAAAAAAAATCCAAGAAAGGAAACAATTATCGTACAGAGAAGCTGACATGTGGGACGCATTTTGCAGCAGCGTCCTCAACTTTAACAAAGGCGGCAGGGGATCGAAAGAAAAAGCAAAGTTGCCAGAAATCAGCGGTCAAAAATAAATCCAAGAAATGAAATGTTTATTGTTCATAGAGGCTGACATGTGGGACCCACGAGCCAGCAGCGTCCTCAACGTTTCAAAGGCGGCAGGGGATCGAAAAAAAGGCAAGTGACCATATATCAGGTGCCAAAAATAATCCAAGGAAAGAAACTTTTATTGTACATAGAGGATGACATATGGGTCCCGTTTTGCAGGAGCGGTCTCACCGTTTCCAAGGCGGCACGGGATCGAAAAAAAGAAAGGAAAGGTTTATCGTTCAGAGAGGCTGAGATGTGGGACCCATGGGCCAGCAGCGTCCTCTTAGTTTCAAAGACGGCAGGGGATAAAAAAAAGGCAAATAGCCAGTAATTAGGGTCAAAAATAAATCAAACAAAGGAAACTTTTACTGTTCATAGAGGCTGACAGGGACCCAAGAGCCAGCAGCGTCTCAACGTTTCAGAGGCGGCATGAGATCGAAAGAAAAAGGCAAATACCAAGAAATTATGGGTCAATAATAAATCAAACAAAGTAAAGGTTTATTGTTCATAGAGGCTGACATGTGGGACCCCTGAGCCGGCAGCGTCCCCAACGTGTTAAAGGCGGCAGGAGATCGAAAGACAAAGGCCAAAAATCAGTTGGTAAAAAAATCCAAGAAAAGAAACATTTACCGTTCTGAGAGGCTGCGGGACCCATGAGGCAGCAGCATCCTCAACGATTCCAAGGCGGCAGGGGATCAAAAGGGGTCAAAAATAAATCCATCATAGGAAACTTTTATTGTTCATAGAGGATGTGGGACCGACCTGCCAGTAGCGTCCTCATCGTTTCAAAGGGGGCAGGGGATCAAAAGAAAACGGCAAATAGCCAGAAATTAGGGGTAAAAAATAAATCCAATTTAGGACACTTTTATTGTTCATAGAGTATGACATGCGGGACCCATGAGCCAGCAGCTTCCTCAACGTTTCAAGGCGGCATGAGATCGAAAGGAAAAGGAAAGTGACCAAATATCAGGAGCCAAAAATAATCTAAGGAAAGAAACTTTATTGTGCATAGAGAATGACATGCGGGTCCCATTTTGCAGCAGCGGTCTGAAGGTTTCAAAGTCGGCATTAGATCGAAAGAAAAAGACAAGTGCCAAATATCAGGAGCCAAAAATAATCCAAGAAAAGAAACTTCTATTGTACATAGAGGATGACATGCGGGTCCCATTTTGCAGCAGCGGTCTCAATGTTTCCAAGGCGGCACATGACCAAAAGAAAAAGGAAGTAGCCAGAAATAAGGGTGTCAAAAAATCCAAGAAAAGGAATATTTCAATTGGGCTGTTTCTGGCCATCTGGGCCTTCAAACTATCCCGCTGGACGCCTTTTGATTCGTACAATTTCAGCCCATTCCAAAACAGGAAAGTCCTATGCCTCGCAAAAACAAAAAAACAAGGAGATTCAACATATAAGTTTGTTTATGTAAAAATAAAGATTTAATTTATCCCTTTGCAATAGCTCAGAGCAAAATACACCGTTTATTGTCTGCAAAATAATCAAGATATCACATGTTTCTTAATACGGGAGGCTGACATCGGGGACCCATGCGCCAGCAGCGTCGTCAACGTTTTAAAGGCGGCAGGGATGGAAAGAAAAATAAACCAAAAATCTGTTGGTACAAAATCCAAGAAAAGAAACATTTTCGTTCGAGAGGATAACATGCGGGACCCATGAGGCAGCAGCATCCTCAGCGTT
>JAUUTY010001710.1:0-20000 GCA_030979885.1 Lolium multiflorum
CCAATAGAACCCTCTCGAAAACCTTGCTCGAGGCTCGATCGTGGTGTCCGCACACCCTTCGTGTACATCCTTCAGAATTATTCTCCCTTGCTCAGTGTGACGCATCGTTGTAGTACTCCCGAGATACTTCGTTTATACAGCCTCCTCTCACGACGCAAAGGCTTTGGATCGCCTGAGAACTCGCCTTGCTTCCTGGATCGTCGGGTAGTTCCTTTCTCAAAATATATGCTATGTATGCCTGCATCCATGGAATCGATCATCATTACTACTTCATGCTCTTCTCTTCTTCTGATGGTATTTCTTTAGCCCCCGAGGGATTCTTTTCCTTCCCCTTCTTCTGTGTTTCTTCGGCTTGGTAGATCTCTCGGATATCTCTTCCCAAAACACACCAGTGTGGTATTGCGAGACATTGCGACCCGATGTTTGCAAGAACATCGGCTTCATCATTACTTAGCCTGCTGATGTGATTTACCTCGCACCCACCAAATAACTTCTCGAGCTCATTATACACCTCCTTGTATGCTATCATACTTTCATTGACTGCATCACATTGATTCATGACCTGTTGAGCCACCAATTGTGAGTCGCCAAAGATTTTTAATCGGGTCGCGCCACAAGCCTTTGCCATCTTCATCCCGTGTATGAGAGCTTCGTATTCTGCCTCATTGTTTGACGCGTTTGGGAACGTCATCTGTAAGACATACTTCAATTTATCGCCTTGTGATATCGTATCACGCCTGCTCCAGCCCTCCAATCTTTTGGACCCGTCGAAATTCATAGTCCAGGTTCTCGATAAATCTGGGGTCCCGTGTTGTAGCTTCATCCATTCCGCAATAAAATCAGGCAATACTTGCGATTTTATTGCCTTTCTTTTTTCGTACGTGATGTCCCGAGGGGAAAGCTCTATTCCCCAAAGGGAGACACGACCTGTAGCTTCTGGATTGTTTAGTATATTGGATAAGGGAGCCTCATTGACTACTATTATCGGGTGCCGAAAAATAGTGCCGCTTTTCTTGCAATGTAAAATCCATATGCCAACTCGGTACTACGGGTACCGTTGTTTGGAAGGCGATAGAACTTCCGATGATATACCGGCGTTGCACGCCATGGAGTTTTCCTTCTTCTTCTCTTTCAACTACTAGGGCCGTGCTGATGAGCTTGGCCGAGGAAACAGGAGAGGCTCCTTCTCCTTTTGATAAGGGGTGGCCCGATCTTCTCAGTAAGCAATGGTGGTGATGATGATTACGGGATGATGGCAGCGGAGGAACACGACGATGTAGTGGATGATAACTTGTATGACGCAACGAGATCTCTCGATTGGTCCCTGTCGCCAATGCAACAGCTCTCAACCCTGCAAGATATTCGCAACTCCACACACTTGCGCACGTAGCCGCCGACCACGAAGCGGTAAGTTGCAACCGTCTAATTCCCAATGGAACAGCAGATCACACAAGACTTAAACAGGATCTACACAATATCAAGCAATATGGTGTAGGGAATTCAATAGTTTTGCAGAGCAAACAACTAAGAACTAGGGTTTATCTTAAACGTGGTCTAAAGCAGCTAGGGGGTCGTCCAAGGCACTTATATAGGCGTCCGGGACGAGTTCTGGTCGAAAAATACAAGTAAAACCGACCCAGAATAGATCTGGTCGAGACAGACTCGGACAGTCCGGTCTGGAATCCGGTCGACCGGGCTGTGGACCGGGCGGTCCGGTCTGTGGTCCGGTCAACCGTGCAACCGGAAATCGCGTTCCGGTTTCGCCCGGTACGATCGCTCCCGGCCGGGTTGGCCGGTAGGGGCCGGTCGACCGGGTGGCCGGGCCCGGCGTGGGGCCGGTCTGACCGGCGCTGGACCGGCCTGGACTTCTTCTTCTCCTCTCGCGCATTCCTCCCGCTCCTCCCTCGCGCGTCCATGAGATATCTTCATGTCCAGCTCCTTGTCCAGCTTCACGTCCATCTTCACGTCCAGCTGCTCCTCTCCTCCTCGTGCGATGCTTGTCTCCTCTTCATACCTGATGATACATAAGTAATAGGACTTAGGTAGTATAAAGTTCTCATCAATCAAAGTATCGTTTAGGAACAAGTTCACCTGTTGCTTAAGTAGCTTCGCACGAGCTCGTGTCATTGGTCCAATCCTGACTTCATTGGACTTGAGCTTCACAGCAGGTTCATCTTCAGTTGGTAATGACGGAGGTAGTAGTGAGGTAGGGATGTCCTCATCATCTCCCCCCCCTTCAAAAGGCGTCGACCCCGACGCTCCAAGGTCTTCTCCGTCATATGGTGTCAAATCAGCAACATTGAAAGAATTACTGACACCAAACTCATCCTCTGGAAGATCTATCGAGTATGCATTATCATTGATCTTGGCAAGCACTTTGTAAGGACCAGCACCACGAGGCTTCAACTTAGACTTCCTCAACTTCGGGAACCTATCCTTGCGAAAATGTACCCAGACCAAATCACCAGGCTTGAACAACATCTCCTTGCGCTTCTTATTCATCCTTGCAGCATTGCTCTTGCCTTTCTTCTCAATCAACTCTTTAGTCTTCACATGAATCTTCTTCACAAAATCTGCCCTCTTTGATGCCTCCATATTAACTCTCTCATGTATGGGCAAAGGCAACAAGTCAAGTGGAGTAATGGGTTTGAAACCATACACCACCTCAAAAGGACACAGCTCCGTGGTAGAGTGTACCGCCCTGTTGTAAGCAAACTCCACATGCGGCAAACACTCTTCCCACTCCTTCAGGTTCTTCTTGATCATGGATCTCAACAGTTGTGACAATGTTCTATTCACCACTTCAGTTTGACCATCAGTTTGGGGATGACAAGTAGTGCTGAAAAGCAGCTTTGTCCCCAGCTTTCTCCAAAGCGTCTTCCAGAAGTAGCTCATAAACTTCACGTCACGATCAGAAACAATAGTCTTTGGGACTCCATGTAGACGTACAATCTCCCTGAAAAACAGGTTAGCAATATGCGACGCATCGTCGCTCTTGTGGCAGGCAATAAAGTGTGACATCTTAGAGAATCTATCCACTACCACAAATATAGAATCATGGCCTCTCTTAGTACGCGGCAAACCCAACACAAAATCCATACTAATATCCTCCCATGGTGTAGTAGGTGCCGGTAAAGGAGTATACAAACCGTGAGGCTTCAGCTTGGACTTGGACTTGTTGCAAGTAATGCATCTCCTCACATATCTATCCACGTCCCGCCTCATCTTTGGCCAATAAAAGTGGTCAGCTAGCATGAGTAGCGTCTTCTCACGCCCAAAGTGACCCATCAAACCTCCAGCATGTGATTCCTGCAATAAGAGCAAACGCACAGACGATTCTGGAACACATAGTTTGTTAGCCCTAAACAAGAACCCATCATGTATGTGATATTTTTCCCATGCTTTACCAAGAGCACATAAGCGATATGGTTCAGCAAAATCATGATCAGTAGCATACAAATCACATAGTATCTCTAAACCAGGAATTTTAACATCAAGTTGAGTTAATAGCATATTCTTCCTAGATAGAGCATCAGCAACAATATTATCTTTTCCCTTCTTATGCTTAATAATATATGGAAAAGACTCAATGAACTCAACCCACTTAGCTAGACGCTTATGCAAAGTAGATTGGGCTTTCAGGTATTTTAAAGCTTCATGATCAGAATGTATGATAAATTCTTTTGGCCACAAGTAATGTTGCCAAACCTCAAGAACTCTAATTAAAGCATACAATTCTTTATCATATATAGGATAGTTCAACTTAGCACCAGAAAGTTTCTCAGAAAAATATGCAATTGGGCGACCCTCTTGCATCAACACACCACCAATTCCAATACCACTAGCATCACATTCAATCTCAAATTGCTTATTGAAATCAGGAAGTGCAAGCAACGGTGCAGAAGTTAACAATCTCTTAAGTTCATCAAAAGCATGATCTTGGGCTGCGCCCCACTCAAAAACAACACCCTTTTTAGTCAAATCATTCAAAGGTGCAGCAATAGTACTAAAGTTGGGCACAAATCTGCGATAAAACCCAGCTAGACCATGGAAACTTCTTACTTGACTCACATTCATGGGAGTAGGCCAATTTTGAATAGCTTCAATTTTAGACACATCTACTTCTACTCCATGCTTAGAGACAACATAACCAAGAAATATGACCTTATCTTTGCAAAATGTGCACTTCTCAAGATTACCATAGAGTTGATTATCACGCAACACTTGCAAAACATGTCGAATATGTATAGTATGATCAGATTCATTGCGGCTGTAGATTAATATGTCATCAAAGTACACAACCACAAATTTGCCAATAAATTCACGCAAAACATGGTTCATTAGTCTCATGAAAGTGCTAGGTGCATTAGTTAACCCAAAAGGCATTACTAACCACTCATATAAACCAAATTTTGTTTTAAAGGCTGTTTTCCACTCATCCCCTTCTTTCATCCTAATTTGATGATAACCACTACGCAAATCAATTTTAGAGAACACAGCAGCACCACTCAATTCATCTAACATATCCTCTAAACGGGGAATAGGATGACGATATCGAATAGTAATGTTGTTTATAGCTCTACAATCTACGCACATACGCCAAGTACCATCTTTCTTAGGAACTAAAATAACAGGAACAACACAAGGACTAAGGCTTATGCGGATATAACCTTTGTCGAGTAGCGCTTGTACTTGCTTCTGTATCTCCTTCGTCTCTTCGGGATTAGTGCGATATGGCGCCCTATTGGGCAGCGATGCTCCGGGAATCAAGTCAATTTGATGCTCAATACCTCGCAATGGTGGTAGTCCTGCGGGTACCTCCTCCGGAAACACGTCGCCGAATTCCTGCAAAACACTAGAAACACCAAGAGGAAGAGGGGTCATGTCGTTAGAAACCAAAACCGTACCCCTGTACAAAAGCACAAGAGGCATGGCCGTAGGATCCTCACTAAATTCTCTCATGTCTTCTTTGGTGGCTAATGAAACTAAGGAATTCACTCTCTCACTTTTCGTTATATCACTCACGACATTACAATTCTCTCGCCTATCTAGAGGTGCATCCTCCAAATTGACTTCAATCTTCTGACGAGACTCATTGACAATTTGTTGTGGTGACATAGGCTGTAAGTTAATTTTCTTGCCCTTGTACTCCAAGTGATATGTATTGGCTCGGCCATTGTGTTGCACAGAACGGTCATAGAGCCAAGGCCGACCCAATAGTAGGTGACAAACCGTCATAGGAACCACATCAAAGTCAATGCAATCCTTATACGGTCCAATCGCAAACTCAACACGCACCATGTGGTTTACCTTCATCTCACCATTGTCGCTCAACCACTGAATATAATATGGATGCGGGTGCGGTAGGTACTTCAACTTCAGCTTGGTACATAACTCCTTGCTTGCTAAATTGCGGCAACTCCCGCCATCAATAATGACCTTGCAAGCCTTGTCAGGACCAACTAAAGCTTTGGTTTGGAACAAATTGCAGCGCTGAGTAGATGCACTAGGCAACACATTAAGAGCACGCTGCGACACAACAATGGTACGAGCATCAGAAGGATATGCATCTTCACCATCAGTGTCATAGTCATCATCGTCTGGAGCATTTGGATCAACATCATCTCCAGTCTCATACTCATTGTCCTCATTGATAATCATGACTTTGCGGTTAGGACAATCTCTCTTGAAGTGACCCTTGCCACCACATGTATGGCAAAGCATATCGCGGTTGCGCGCTGTAGACATGCTAGAACCACTCGTACTTGCAGCAGATTCGGACTTCTTTGCATTAGATACATTGGAGACCGGTTTGCTAGGCGGAGTAGAGTAAGGAGCGGAGCGCGTCGAAGGCGCCGGCGCTGTAGAGGGCGCACGGGGTGTAAAACGCCCAGCTCCCGTAGCACGTCCCTTAACCTTTGCTTCTTCAGCCAACTGTGATTCAGCTTCTCTTGCATGATGTAACAATTGATTCATATTGGTGTAGGTGTAATGACGAACAATGCCTTTAACATCATACTTCAATCCATTGAGAAAACGCTGCATTGTCATCTCTAGAGACTCACGGACACGACCACGCTGCATAAGCATCTCCATCTCCATGTAGTACTCATCAACAGTCTTCACACCTTGCCTCAATAGTGTTAGCTTATCAAATATATTCCGCATGTAATTTGTAGGCACAAAACGAGAAGTCATAACCTCCTTCATAGCACGCCATGTACGGATAGGTTGTGCACCATCTTCGTCGCGGTTACGAACCAAAGAATCCCACCAACGCAATGCATAACCATCAAATTCAGAAGAAGCAAGCTTGATCTTCCTATCTTCAGAGTAGTTTGGATGTAAGCTCCATAACTTCTCAATCTTGAGCTCCCAAGTGAGATATTCTTCAACATCAGCTCCTCCTTCAAACTTGGGTATGGAAAACTTGGGCTTACCCAATCCATCTTCTTCATCTTGTCCACGACCATTGCGGCCAAGTGGAACCCAACCACGAGGACGATGACCACGAGGCGCACCACGAGCATTGTGTGCGTCATCTTCAAGCTCAGGATCTTCATCATCTTCTTCTTGTTGTTGTGCAGTCAAATTCTCAATAGCGAGGCGCATATCTGCAATATTGCGCTGGATATCCGTCATTTGATCAGCCAATCCAGTGACGGTGACATTAGTAGCATCCAGCGTTTGTTTGATCTCGTCAACTGTACCCTTAAGCTCATCATCCTTAGTGCGGAATTCACGTCGCATCTCATTACGAAGAGCCTCATACTCCCTCCATGTGATGATATCTGCCGAATTCTTGTTTTCCTGGTTAACAATCTTATTATCACTAGCAGACATGATTAGTAGGTTAGTGCACTAAATCAAAAATATATGGTGGTACTCTCACAACTCACTCAAAACTGATAAGAAAAGGAAATCTTACCGTTCCAAAGTAAATTAGTGTTGCTTACCACTTGTAGTAACAACTAGTGCACGGATGTAGCGAAGCGAATATCAAGGGTATAAGAACAATCACACGACAAAGCAGGGTATATGTGGGGCTGTAGGTAGGCTACCTATTTGCACCAATAACAAGCTCTAGCGCTGACCGTAGACAACCAATGATACTCACACAAGGCGATATAATGGGGCAATGCAACTATATGGAGGAAAGGTTGCAATGCACTAGAGAGACGCTAGCAAAGCTCAACGAGACAGGCACAAGATTGCTCAACTACAGGTGCAGTAAAGAAAACTTAGGCCTTTCACTTGATTCAACTAGCACTTCACTTTTCTTTTTGTATTTTCTTTTTGGAACACACGCAGCGATGTAGCTCTTTTTGCTTCTTTTCAATTTTTTTTTGATTTTATGACTCAACTCCTTGATAACACGGCCAACAAGATATGCAAAGCACCAAAACCCTAATGAGCAGCCTGTCGAGCGGTAAAACTAGTCTCTTCTGGGGAAGTTCCTAGTCACGTATATCGAAAGGCTGTAGCTATGGTTTGGACAAACACACTGTATGCTATGTGGACTCGGAGTAAACAAAAACTGACTCTAGATGATAAACTAGATGAAAAGAAAACACAAACCCTAACAATTCTACTAGAAGAAAGATAAAGGTACGCAAAAACAACTACGAAAAGCAACTAAAACTCGAAATTAGTGCAATCTATGGCTATGGCAAACCCTAACCCTAATTTTTTTTGGCTTTTTCTGGATAGGAAAACACTCACAACTCAACTATGGGGTGGATTGTGGATGGCTTACCGAGGAAAACTGGAAATCTGATACCAAGATGATAAGGGGTGGCCCGATCTTCTCAGTAAGCAATGGTGGTGATGATGATCACGGGGTGATGGCAGCGGAGGAACACGACGATGTAGTGGATGATAACTTGTATGACGCAACGAGATCTCTCGATTGGTCCCTGTCGCCAATGCAACAGCTCTCAACCCTGCAAGATATTCGCAACTCCACACACTTGCGCATGTAGCCGCCGACCACGAAGCGGTAAGTTGCAACCGTCTAATTCCCAATGGAACAGCAGATCACACAAGACTTAAACAGGATCTACACAATATCAAGCAATATGGTGTAGGGAATTCAATAGTTTTGCAGAGCAAACAACTAAGAACTAGGGTTTATCTTAAACGTGGTCTAAAGCAGCTAGGGGGTCGTCCAAGGCACTTATATAGGCGTCCGGGACGAGTTCTGGTCGAAAAATACAAGTAAAACCGACCCAGAATAGATCTGGTCGAGACAGACTCGGACGGTCCGGTCTGGAATCCGGGTCGGCTGTGGACCGGGTCCGGTCGTGGTCCGGTCAACCGGGGCAACCGGAAATCGCGAAGTTTCCGGTTTCTGCCCGACGATGCGCTCCCTCCGGTTGGCCGGTCGACCGGGCCAGGGACCGGGCGGCCCGGCGGGCGGTGGGCGCTGGACCGGCCTGGACTTCTTCTTCTCCTCTCGCGCATTCCTCCCGCTCCTCCCTCGCGCGTCCATGAGATATCTTCATGTCCAGCTCCTTGTCCAGCTTCTCCTCTCCTCTCTCGTGCGATGCTTGTCTCCTCTTCATACCTGATGATACATAAGTAATAGGACTTAGGTAGTATAAAGTTCTCATCAATCAAAGTATCGTTTAGGAACAAGTTCACCTGTTGCTTAAGTAGCTTCGCACGAGCTCGTGTCATTGGTCCAATCCTGACTTCATTGGACTTGAGCTTCACAGCAGGTTCATCTTCAATTGGTAATGACGGAGGTAGTAGTGAGGTAGGGATGTCCTCATCACTTTGGCGCCACCAAGATTGGTGGTGTCGAGATTGTGTGCTTGATATCCTCAAAGCTCTGTCCGCTTCTTCGTTCCATTGGAATTTATCACCTTGCTTGATCAATGCGTAAAACGACAATGCCTTTTCTCCTAGCCTAGCGACGAATCAATGCTGCGACTCTCCAAGTCAACTGTTGTATTTCTTTTAACTTCGTCGGCTTCCTCATCGTTACGATGGCTTGGATTTTCTCTGGATTAGCCTCGATCCCTCTTGCTGATACTAGGAACCCAAGAAGTTCTCCCGCAGGAACGCCAAAGGAGCACTTTGTCGGGTTCAGCTTCAGGCAGAACTTGTCAAGGTTGTCGAAAGTTTATTTCAAATCCTCGATCAAGGTTGACCCCTTTTTTGTTGTTATGACAACGTCATCAATATATACTTGTACATTTTTACCAATCTGTGTTGCAAGGCACTTCTGCATCATCCGTTGCTCCCGTTTTTCAGCCAAAAGGCATTGTTCTATAGCAGAACACGCCATAAGGTGTTATGAACGCTGTCTTGACTTCATCGTCTTCTTTTAGTCTGATCTGGTTATAACCAGAATATGCATCCAGGAAGGAAAGACGTTCACATCCTGCCGTGGAGTCGATGATTTGATCGATCCTTGGGAGGGGAAAGTGATCCTTTGGACAGTGTTTATTGAGACACGTAAAGTCGACACACATGCGAAGGACTTTCGTGTTTTTCTTTGGCACCATCACTGGGTTAGCTACCCACGTGGCTTCTGTAGATATCTCTTTAATAAAACCAGCTTCTTTGAGTCGATCTATTTCTGATAGCATAGCTTTGCGGTTTGGTTCCGAAAAACGCCGCAAAGGTTGTTTGATTGGTCTCGCTATTGGATCCAAGTTTAGGTGGTGCTCGGCAAGTTCCCTGGGTACTCCTGGCATGTCGGCTGGACACCATGCGAAGATTTTCCAGTGCTCACGGAGGAACTCGACGAGCGCGCTTTCCTATGCGAGGTCCATGTTTGTTGCAATGGACGTCGTTTTCTTTGGGTCTGTCGGGTGAATCTGCACCTCCTTGGAATCCTTAGCAGTGTTAAAGGTTGGCTCCCTGAGTGGCCTTCCTGTATCTGGCAACACATCATAATCAGTTGTAAGCCTTGACGCCATATATTCTGCTTGCATCCCGAAAGTTTCTGACAGTCGATGAAAATCTTTGTCGCACTTATCAGCTAACGCAAAACTTCCTTTGACTGTAATTGGTCCTTTAGGTCCAGGTAACCTCCACAACAGGTATGTTGTCGGGGGGAAGACCCCGGGTAGGGCAATAGACGCGGAGCGGCCGGCTTGAGGTCGGCCGGCTCGCGGCAAAGGCCGGCTGAGGAGCAGCCGGCTGGAGCCGTGGCCGGCTGCCTCGGGAGCCGGCTGGCTCTAAGTCCTAGTCGGCCTGGCTGCGGCCTTCAACGCTGTAGCTGGGCCGGCTTCTACAAGCCATATCCGACTGGGGTTTGTACCTCAGACCGACTCGAGGCTGGCGAGTCTTGCACAGGAAGGAACTGGGTAGGTGGTCCGGGTTCAAAGGTCCACGCTGACCTCATCTCCCGTAAAGTACGGGGCACTGTAGAGCAGCAGTGCCACGCGCCAGACAGGCCATCATGGCGTACGTCGGCCGTACGCGCTACAGAGCATGATGCCGACAACGACAGCTTCCTCCATGCCGCTGACCTGGGCAGGCGGATGGGACGTGCCACTACGCTCAACGGCTCCATGACGTCAACGCCTCGGGAAGGACGGGAGCCGGAGCCGGCCATGCCGGCCACTAGACTATAGGGACTTATATGTAAAGTGCCGGTGCCTATATAAGCCGGGCTACCCCCCTCGGGATCGATCATTCACATTCATTCTAGTCTTAGAGCTGCCCTGTGAGAGAGACCATCGTCTCCCTTAGCCTCCCAGGAGCAGCCGGATACAGCTCAAGGAGCACCATTGTACTGTGTGATCATCTTATACACTCATAGCAGGAGTAGAGGTGTTACCTCCATCGGAGGGCCTCGAACCTGGGTACGTCGCCGTGTCGCTCGTCCCCATACCCGCATCCGGATACCGCCGTAGATCATACAAGACCACTCTCTTTAGCCATCCTATGGCATATGCCGTGACGATACCACGACATTTGGCGCCCACCGTGGGGCCTTCAGCCTCCTCGGCCGGTGTCTTCATCCGGACGGGCCTCACCATCACCACCGGCGAGCGGGTCGCTTCAGGCTTGATCTGGAGATTCGGCTCCCTCGACTGCGTCAGCGACAACGCTGGCTGCTTCGCCGACCGGCCATTCCCTGCCGGCGGCAACATCATCAGCTTCGGCGGCTTCGACGTCTACGTCGCCACCGTCGCACCACCGTGCTACCCGCGCGAGATCCGCGCGCGCAAGCCTCCCCGGAGCCGGCGCCAGCCTCACCGCCAGCCCCTGCGCGCAGAGGTCATGGCACCGGCGATGACGGCGACAAGTCCACGCGCGTCCGCGGCCTCGAGTTGGAGCGCACCGCGGGGATGCCGGCCATCCGGCTCGGGCCCAAAGGCCCAGCACCACCGTCCCGCTGGACGAAGTCCGGTAAAGTTGAGCTCCCGCTCACAGCCGGAGCCGGCCCCACCACCGTCGAAAGGACCGGAGGCGCACCGCCAGCTCCTCCTCAGCAGCAAGAGCTTGCTGCCAAACGCCAGCGAAATCACCCGCGCGAGTACGCGCCCACGGCTTCACACCGGCGCGGCGATAACCCAAGCCGAGCCGGCCGATACGCCGAGGGGAGGCGGCCTGGCGCCGAGATCTCCCGGGATGGCGCAGAATCGCCGGCTCCGTCCGGAGCAACCCGTCTACAACACCCCCGACAAGAACATGCGCGCGGCGCAAGCCGCCGCAGAAGAGCTGAACCGCCTCGAAGGCGAAGAGTTACGCCGCCAGACCAAGCGGGTGACTGAGCTGCTCAACGCGGCCACCAGATCGGCCGACCCCAGGTATGTCATGCCCCCAGAGCTTCTCACGCTCGTGGCGCTAGGCAACGACAGGGAAGGGCACGGCCGAGTCCGCCTCCCCCGCACCCGCCGACCGGGATTCCCGGAACACCCACGCAAGTTCCAGCCGCACAAGCCGGCCGCCCAGTGGCAACAGCGGCCGCAGCCGGCCACCATCAAGCCGGCATCGGGAGAAGAACCGAGAGGCCGGCGCCAAGACGCCAAGCACCGGCCGGCCCCGAGGCCCGGTCACGCAGCCGGCCCACTCCCGGCTGGGCCCGCGCGTCGAGCCGGCCGACGCCAGAGATCGCCTGGACCGGCTGGTCGAATCTCGCATCGGGAGGAAGAAGGGCCAGCCGGCCCAAAATGCTTCGGGCCGCGGATCCTCAACGAGCCCATGGTCGACGGCTTCCAGCTCCCCCGCGACACCCCAAGTACGACGGCACGGCCAAGCCGGAGGACTGGCTGCTGGACTACTCCACCGCAGTCGGCATCGCCAAAGGCAACAAGCGCTGGGCTGTGCGCTACTCCCCCCTCATGCTGCTCGGCTCCGCCCGCACATGGCTCAACAACTTGCCAGCCGGCAGCATCAACGGCTGGCTCGACTTCGAGGACGCCTTCATCAGCAACTTCACCGGCACCTACCGCCGGCCGGGTCGCCCCCAACAGCTCGAGATGTGCAAGCAGGGCCCGGACGAGACGGATCGCGCGTACCTGACGCGCTGGTGCGAAATGCGCAACTCCTGCGAGGGCGTGCACGAGATCCAGGCCATCAGCTTCTTCATGGGCTGCCGGCCCAACACCATGCTGTGGCACAAGCTGCGCCGCAGCGAGCCCAAGACGATGGCCGCCTTGATGGCCATTGCAGACAAGTACGCGCTGGCTGATGGAAGCCAGCAAGCCGGCTGAATTTCGCCGGCTCCATCCAGGCGGGACAACAACAAGCCGGCCGAGCACAAGCCGGCCGAGGGCGGCTCGCATGGCAGCCGGCGGGACAACTACCGCGGCAAGCACAGCGACCAGCCGGACCGCCGGTACGGCTCCGCCCATGTGGCAGCCGTGTCGGACCACGCGGCGGCTGGCGGGCCGGCGCCAGAAGCAAGACCGGCCCTGGAAGCCGAAGTACACCTTTGAGCAATGCTCGACTCGCCGTGCAAGTACCACAGCGGCAAGAACCCCTCCAACCACACCACCCGCGACTGCCACTTCATGAAGCGGCTGACAAGCGGCGAGCCCCTTCCGCCTCCACCCCCACCTCCACCAGCCGGCGGGCCGGGTGGCCAAGCCGGCGCAGAGAACGCCAACCTCGAGCACCACGAGGCTAACCAAGTGCACCATGGCGGCCGGTACCTGGCTGAGGATGCCACCTACATCATCTTCACCACCGAGCCGGAGGACAAAACGAGCCAGCAGCGCCGTTCCCTCGAAGTCAACGCGGTCATGCCGCCGGTCCCCCAGTACCTAAACTGGTCAGAGCAGGCCATCACCTTTGATCGCCGCGACACACCGGCTGTCCTGCCGAAGCCGGGCAGCTACGCCATGGTCCTCGACCCCACCATTGGCACAAGCCGGCGCAGCGTGCGTTTCTCGCGCGTCCTCATCGACGGCGGCAGCAGCATCAACATCCTCTACCGCGACACCGCCCGCAAGCTGGGCATCCAGGAGGCCGAGTTGCGCCCCACCCCCACCGTCTTCCACGGCATCGTGCCAGGCCACTCGTGCCAGCCGATCGGCCGGATCACCCTGGAGGTCATGTTCGGCAAGCCGGACCACTTCCGCACGGAGAACATCGAGTTCGAGGTGGTGGACCTGGTCAGTCCCTACCACGCGCTCCTGGGCAGGCCGGCCCTGACCAAGTTCATGGCGGTGCCCCACTATGGGTACCTGAAGATGAAGCTGCCTGGCCCCAAGGGGGTCATCACCATAGCCGGCGACTATCGCCGCTCCATGGACTGCGCCACGCAGAGCTCCAAGATGGCCCAGACGCTGGTCATCGCCACCGAGAAGCAGCTCATCCACGACGCCGTCGCCTTGGCTAAGGCCGCGCAGGCGGACATGCCGGCTGTGGGCAACCCGGCTGGGACGACTCACTTCCAGCCGGCCAACGACACCAAGAAGATCCTGCTCGACCCGGCGCAGCCGGACAAGTTCGTCACCATCGGTGCCGGCTTGAGCAGCAAATAGGAAAGCGAGCTCACCAGCTTCCTCCGTGAGAATCGGGACATCTTTGCATGGTCTCCAAGGGACATGCCGGGTGTGCCGAGGGAGTTGGCTGAGCACCACCTCCACGTCAGGCCTGAAGCCAAGCCGGTGAAGCAGCCTCTCAGGCGCTTCGCCGAAGAAAGAAGGAAGGCCATCGGTGAAGAAATCGCCCGGCTCCTAGCTGCCGGCTTCATCATGGAAGTGCTGCACCCGGACTGGTTGGCGAACCCGGTCCTGGTTTTGAAGAAGAACGGCTCCTGGCGCATGTGTATCGACTACACCAGCCTCAACAAGGCGTGCCCGAAGGACCCCTTCCCCCTGCCGCGCATAGATCAAGTCATAGACTCGACTGCCGGCTGTGAACTGTTGTCTTTTCTAGATGCCTATTCAGGCTACCACCAGATTCCTTTGAATCCGGCTGATCAAATAAAGACTTCGTTCATTACCCCGTATGGGGCTTATTGCTACACGACTATGCCATTCGGCTTGAAAAATGCAGGCGCCACCTACCAAAGGTGCATGCAAAAATGCTTGCAGGATCAAATCGGCAGAAATGTTCACGCATACGTGGATGATGTCGTTGTAAAAACCAAGGAGATGCCTACCCTCCTTGATGACCTGAGAGAAACCTTCACCAATCTGCGAAGATTCCGGATGAAGTTGAACCCGGCCAAGTGCACTTTCGGCGTGCCGTCTGGCCAGCTCCTGGGCTACCTCGTCTCTCAGCGAATCGAAGCCAACCCGGAGAAGATCAGTGCCATTGAGAAGATGGAACTGCCGCAGTGCCTCAAGGACGTCCAGAAGTTCACCGGATGCCTGGCCTCCTTGAGCCGCTTCGTCAGCCGGCTGGGGGAGAAGGCACTGCCCCTGTACCAGTTGCTCAAGAAGACAAACTCCTTCAGCTGGACGCCGCAGGCGGATGAAGCCTTCCGTGACTTAAAGCGCATGCTCTCGACCGCGCCCATCTTGGCATCGCCGGCTTCAATGGAGCCGATGCTGTTGTACATCGCAGCCACCAATCGAGTGGTTAGCGTTGTCCTGGTGGTGGAGCGCAAAGAGGCCGGCAAGGAGCAGCCGGTCCAGCGCCCAGTCTATTACCTGAGTGAAGTGCTTTCCCAGTCGAAGCAAAACTACCCCCACTACCAGAAGGTCACCTATGGCGTGTACATGGCGGCCAAGAAGCTCAAGCACTACTTCCAAGAGCACCCCATCAAGGTGGTGGCCACAGCGCCCTTGGCGGAAATCATTGGCAGCAAGGACGCCAACGGCCGGGTTGCCAAGTGGGCCCTGGAGCTGGCCCACCTATCCAATACGAGCCAAGAACAGCCATCAAGTCGCAGATCCTAGCCGACTTGTTCGTCGACTGGGCCGAGATGCAATACCTGCCGCTGATGGCGTGTAACTCACACGTTCGTTGGGAACCCCAAGAGGAAGGTATGATGCGCACAGTAGCAAGTTTTCCCTCAGAAAGAAACCAAGGTTTAATCGAACCAGAGGAGCCAAGAAGCACGTTGAAGGTTGATGGTCGCGAAATGTGATGCGGCGCAACACCAGGGATTCCGGCGCCAACTAGGAACCTGCACAACACAACCAAAGTACTTTGCCCCAACGAAACAGTGAGGTTGTCAATCTCACCGGCTTGCTGTAACAAAGGATTAAACGTATCGAGTGGAAGATGTTTGCAAAGAAAACAGTAAAACAAGTAGAATGTATGCTATGTAAAGAATAGGACCGGGGTCCACAGTTCACTAGAGGTATCTCTCCCATAAGATAAAAGCATGTTGGGTGAACAAATTACAGTCGGGCAATTGACAAATAGAGAAAGGCATAACAATGCATATACATGATATGATAAATATAGTGAGATTTAATTGGGCATTACGACAAAGTACATAGACCGCCATCCAACTGCATCTATGCCTAAAAAGTCCACCTTCAGGTTATCGTTCGAACCCCCTCCAGTATTAAGTTGCAAAGCAACAGACAATTGCATTAAGTATTGTGCGTAATGTAATCAATAACTACATCCTTAGACATAGCATCAATGTTTTATCCCTAGTGGCAACAGCACATCACAACCTTAGAACTTTCTGTCACTGTCCCAGGTATCAATGAAGGCATGAACCCACTATCGAGCATAATTACTCCCTCTTGGAGTTAAGAGTAAAAACTTGGCCAGAGCCTCTACTAATAACGGAGAGCATGCAAGATCATAAACAACACATGAACAATAGATTGATAATCACCATAATCATAGTACTCTCTATCCATCGGATCCCGACAAACACAACATATAGTATTACAGATAGATGATCTTGATCATGTTAGGCAGCTCACAAGATCTAACAATGAAGCACAACAAGGAGAAGACGACCATCTAGCTACTGCTATGGACCCATGGTCCAGGGTGAACTACTCACTCATCACTCCGGAGGCGATCATGGCGATGAAGAGTCCTCCGGGAGATGAATCCCCTCTCCGGCAGGGTGCCGGAGGCGATCTCCGAATCCCCCGAGATGGGACGCGGCGGCGGCGTCTCTGTAAGGTTTTCCGTATCGTGGCTCTCGGTACTGGGGGTTTCGCGACGGGAGCTTTAAGTAGGCGGAAGGTCAACGCGAGGGGCCACACGAGGGGCCCAGGGGGCAGGGGCGCGCGGCCAAGGGCTGGGCCGCGCCGGCCACCCCCTGGCTGCCTCGTGGCCCCACTTCGTTAGGTCTTCGGTCTTCTGGAAGCTTCGTGCAAAAATAGGACCCTGGGCGAAAGTTTCGTCCAATTCCGAGAATATTTCTTTACTAGGATTTCTGAAACCAAAAACAGCAGAAAAACTGGCTCTTCGGCATCTTGTTAATAGGTTAGTTCCGAAAATGCATAAATATGACATATAATGTGCATAAAACATGTAGGTATCATCAATAAAGTAGCATGGAACATAAGAAATTATCGATACGTTGGAGACGTATCAGCATCCCCAAGCTTAGTTCTGCTCGTCCCGAGCAGGTAAAACGATAACAAAGATAATTTCTGAAGTGACATGCCATCATAATCTTGATCATACTATTTGTAAACATATGTAATGAATGCAGCGATCAAAGCAATGGTAATGACATGAGTAAACAACTGAATCATATAGCAAAGACTTTTCATGAATAGTACTTCAAGACAAGCATCAATAAGTCTTGCATAAGAGTTAACTCAAAGCAATAAATCAAAGTAAAGGTGTTGAAGCAACACATAAGAAGATTAAGTTTCAGCGGTTGCTTTCAACTTGTAACATGTATATCTCATGGATATTGTCAACATAAAGTAATATAACAAGTGCAATATGCAAGTATGTAGGAATCAATGCACAGTTCACACAAGTGTTTGCTTCTTAAGGTGGAAGGAGATAGGTAAACTGACTCAACAATAAAAGTAAAAGAATGGTCCTTCGCAGAGGAAAGCATCGATTGCTGTATTTGTGCTAGAGCTTTTATTTTGAAAACATGAAACAATTTTGTCAACGGTAGTAATAAAGCATATGAGTTATGTAAATTATATCTTACAAGTTGCAAGCCTCACGCATAGTATACTAATAGTGCCCGCACCTCGTCCTACTTAACTTGGACTACCGGATCTTTGCATGCCATGTTTCAACCAAGTGTCACAAAGGGGTACCTCCATGCCGCCTGTACAAAGGTCCAAGGAGAATGCTCGCATTTCGGATTTCTCGCTTTTGATTATTCTCAACTTAGACATCCATACCGGGACAACATGGACAACAGATAATGGACTCCTCTTTAATGCATAAGCATGTAGCAAAGTTATTATTCTCATATGAGATTGAGGATATATGTCCAAAACTGAAACTTCCACCATGATTCATGGCTTTAGTTAGCGGCCCAATGTTCTTCTCTAACAATTTTGCATGCTCCAACCACTAAAATGATAGACCTTCAGACAAGACGGACATGCATAGCAACTCACATGATATTCAACAATAGTTGATGGCGTTCCCCAGAAACATGGTTATCGCACAACAAGCAACTTAATAAAATATAAAGTGCATAAGTACATATTCAATACTACGATAGTTTTTAAGGCTATTTTGTCCCATGAGCTATATATTGCAAAGGTGAATGATGGAATTTTAAAGGTAGCACTCAAGCAATTTACTTTGGAATGGCGGGTAAATACCATGTAGTAGGTAGGTATGGTGGACACAAATGGCATAGTGGTTGGCTCAAGGATTTTGGATGCATGAGAAGTATTCCCTCTCGATACAAGGTTTAGGCTAGCAAGGTTATTTGAAGCAAACTCAAGGATGAACAAGTGCAGCAAGACTCACATAAAAGACATATTGTAAACATTATAAGACTCTACACTGTCTTCCTTGTTGTTCAAAACTCAATACTAGATATTATCTAGACCTTAGAGAAACCAAATATGCAAATCAAATTTTAGCAAGCTCTATGTATTTCTTCATTAATGGGTGCAAAGCATATGATGCAAGAGCTTAAACATGAGCACAACAATTGCCAAGTATCACATTATCCAAGACATTTTTAGAATTACTACATGTAGCATTTTCCAATTCCAACCATATAACAAATTAACGAAGAAGAAACTTCGCCTTGAACATTATGAGTAAAGCCTAAGGACACATGTGTCCATATGCAACAGCGGAGCGTGTCTCTCTCCCACAAAGTGAATGCTAGGATCCATCTTATTCAAACAAAAACAAAAACGAAAACAAACCGACGCTCCAAGTAAAGAACACCAGATGTGACTGAATAAAAATATAGTTTCAGGGGAGGAACCTGATGATGTTGTCGATGAAGAAGGGGATGCCTTGGGCATCCCCAAGCTTAGATGCTTGAGTCTTCTTAAAATATGCAGGGATGAACCACGGGGCATCCCCAAGCTTAGAGCTTTCACTCCTCTTGATCTTAGTATATCATTCTCCTCTCTTGACCCTTGAAAACTTCCTTCACACCAAACTTCAAGCAAACTCATTAGAGGGTTAGTGCATCATTAATAATTCACACATTCAGAGGTGACACAATCATTCTTTTCACTTCTGGACATTGCATAATGCTACTGGACATTAATGGATCAAAGAAATAAATCCAACATAGCAAAAGAGGCAATGCGAAATAAAAGGCAGAATCTGTCAAAAACAGAACAGTCCGTAAAGACGAATTTATAAATGGCACCAGACTTGCTCAAATGGAAAAACTCAAAACTAATGAAAGTTGCGTACATATCTGAGGATCACGCTCGTAAATTGGCAGATTTTTTCGAATTTTCTACAGAGAATTATGCCCAGATTCGTGACAGACAGCAATGCTGTTTCTGCGCAGCGATCCCAAATATAACATCAACTTTGACATAGAAACTTTACTTGGCACAAAAACATGATAAGGAGAGGTTGCTACAGTAGTAAACAACTTCCAAGACTCAATAAAACAAAAAATTGCTGTAGGTAAAAACATGGGTTGTCTCCCATAAGCGCTTTTCTTTAACGCCTTTCAGCTAGGCGCAGAAAGTGCAAATCAAGTAACATCGAGAGTAGAAGCATCAACATCATAGCTTGTTCTAATAATAGAATCAAAAGGCAACTTCATTCTCTTTCTAGGGAAGTGTTCCATACCTTTCTTGAGAGGAAATTGATATTTAATATTACCTTCCCTCATATCAATAACAGCACCAACAGTTCGAAGAAAAGGTCTTCCCAACACAATTGGACAAGATGCATTGCATTCGATATCCAAAACAACAAAATCAACGGGGACAAGGTTATTGTTAACCGTAATATGCACATTATCAATCCTCCCCAAAGGTTTCTTTTTAACATTATCGGCAAGATTAACATCCAAATAACAATTCTTTAATGGTGGCAAGTCAAGCATATCATAAATCTTTTTAGGCATAACAGAAATACTTGCACCAAGATCACATAAGGCATTACATTCAAAGTCATTGAATTTCATTTTAATGATGGGCTCCCAACCATCTTCTAACTTTCTAGGAATAGAAGTTTCAAGTTTTAGT